>JASDQU010309355.1:52993-64334 GCA_032191745.1 Picea mariana
TAAAAACAAACCAATAGCACTAATTAAAACTAGATTCTTATTCATACATACAAACATAAAATTTAGGGAAAATGTCAAAAGTTGAATTATTAGCTATGAATAAAATAGTTTGGAATTAGCATTCAGTTTCAACTTCTATTAAAAATATCAATGAATTGATCATCCTTGTAAAATAGTGGTCTTAAAATAGATAGGTAATGATAAAGCACAAATACATCATTTTTAACAACTTAAGGAAATAGAAGAGATTTGAAGAAATAGGTCGTGAAACACTCCCTTAAATGTTATGTTCCATTGACAAGGATGCATTCTCTGCTTTTGAAACCCTTCGAGTATTATGTCTGCATTTGGAGGATGAAGAGATTCTCTTCTCATAAGATTCCGAACAAAATTATCATAACTTTTAGAAATAAATCTACTATAGGGATGAAAGATCTTAAATCAACTTCTTATTAGTATTTGACATTCCCATTTATGAAATGTATGAAAGATAGGTTGAATTACAACATTTATTTATTTATTTACCTATCCTACTCTAATTGAACAAGAGAAAATGCACTTCAAGTATAGGAATACTTCCAGTTAAGCCATGTGCGCAAAAGGGTTAGAAATATATCCATACTCAGGTTTAAAATATAAACTTTAATGCATACCAGAGTATGAAGGGCCAACTGCTTTGATGATGAGATCAAGAAATAATGAAAAATAAAAGAGTGATGTGACCTAATAACTAATTGAAACCATATTTCAAAAGGATCACTATATTCTTGTTTCTCTTCTTTGTTTAGGTCACACACCATGTCTTTCTTTTCCATGCCACACATAGTATCTTCTTCAAGCTGATTGGTCTCTGGGGTACATGCATGATTTGCTGAGAAGCATGCTAAGAAATCCTCAATCTTAGGTTCCAATGGTTTCTTTCCATTTCATTATATCCATGATTCTTGAGTCTTCTCAACAAATTGACAATAGGAATCCGAAGGGACTTCTAAATCTTCTTGTCGAGAGACAACTAAATTATTGAATGCTATCAAGATATGCTCTTCCCGAGAGGCGGATATCTCAGCTGCTGCTAGAATGTGAGAAAGTTCTTGGAGGGTCATTCTTCAAGATCTTTATCATCCATGAATTACTCTAGCTGGTTGATGATCCCTGTCTCGCAACACAACTTTAGTACTCGGGGGTCTTACAACACCCCAAAATTGATTTATTATTAAAGATCTGAATTTTAAAACTATTTGCAAAAATATAACACACCAAACTTGAAATCCTTGCGTTACTAGGACCTTGTTGTCACCAGGTTATCTGTTCGCACAAGTTAGATCACCATAAATAAAACTAAATTTGCATAAATAAAAACATAAATTAAAAGAAAAACACTTATGCATTAAAGGAAGAGGACAACCTAACTTTAGAGCAACCCCACTAAAGTGGATGCATGGGCTCTTCCCGCACATCTTACCGTATTCTCTCCTCAGTTAGGTCATCCATAAAACCAATCCAAAATCTAATTCAAAGACTACCTATTACCGTTTACAACTCCCCAACAACAACGCCAAAATGTTGGTGTAATTATTTGCATAATATATTACCAAACATAAATTATCAGCCGAGATTTGTAATCAGTAGAGTTGATGCACTATATGTGTTGATAACAGATAGGTTCCTCTGTCTGATGAGTATAGCATAAAGAAGAAACATTCAATAAAAAAATACTCAGTTTCACACCTTTCAAATAACACTCCACACATACAATTCAAAATTCAGAAAGCAAAACTGATCAACAAATGTTTAATTCAGAATTCTTGTTCAGGCGATGGATCTAATCATTATAGGCTCATGAAAGATAGAGATGGGATATGAATTTATCCCCTGTAGCAACTAATTTCAACAACAAACTGTAATCAACTTTCTACACACAGTAAAAAGACAATCACTCATAACATAATCAATTTCGGAAGAAAATCTGTCCTACACAAGACACTCCATTCTTGGTGCATGTAGGTGAGAGATGGAGCCTGGTTGTTCTTGCACTTACTTTATACAAAAAAAATATTAAATCTTCTAAACTCAGAAAATGATAATTGCCTATCTAACAATCATGAACATCTACCCACACACACATAAACAAATACAAGGAGAATTACCTTGGTTGGGGCGGTGAGCCCTTTCCATACCAACCAGGTATCTCTAGGAGATTACAGAACACACATTTTAATCATATCCAAGAATTTCAAAGGTTGGACTTCATATTCCTTCAATTGACAGGTATACAGTAATTCAAAACTCAGTTTCTCAGCATAACAATATATTCAAGCTCTCCCAGGAACCAATGTTACATCATAGTAATTCCTTCTCTCTCAGTACTCCTTTCTTCATATTTATACAAGGAAATTCAATGGGGATAGATAAAAAAAAATCCCCTGTAATGATCCCAAGGCAATTTTTTCTCTTGAAACCACTAACTACTACTGATGTGTTTGATGTGCAGGTGACTTATTGAGTTGTCCAGTTATTAAGTGGTGTTTATACATGATTTATACAACACATGAAATATCACAATACATACAAGATATAGAGAACACAAGCATAGATCTGACCTTTTATTATAAGAAGCATGGAACAGATACAATAGAAGGCATATCTGGAATAATCCTTAAATGGCCCAATAGATAAGAAATACGAGCTGCTACAAAATTCCCTACCGATACAAAATAAGCCTCTAAAGGATGGATGAGAGATCAAGACTAAGGCAAGTAGATCTGGGCCATATGAATTCCAAGCTCCTCAGTCTGGAAGATGCCATGCTCTAGTAGATAGTTGAAACCCTTAATAATTTGGCCCAACTATAGGAAGACTCCAAATGAGTGAAAACTTTGCCAAAACATAGATCCAGGTGATAGTAACCCCCTCTTGAAGTCTCAAGATGAAAGGCTAAGGAAAACCCCTCCAAACACTAAATCCTCAAATGAAGTTGTGCCCTCCTGGATGCCTGAAACCCTAGATAACTCGACCCTGATGAAGGAGACCTCCAAATGCTTTGAAACTCTCCAGGAATGTAGATCAGGCTATGGGAAACCCATATGAGAAGTTTCAGACCCAGATTCCAAGTAGATATCCCTAGATCTGAGAAAGACTGAATCACAGGACATCCTCTTGCCTCCAAGTTGTCCCAATCTGAAGCTAAAGATCCAATGGTGATAACTATCTGGAAAAACCCTCAAAATGATGGTTGAGACCCTGAAAGTAAAACCCAAGTGTCAGAATGACCAAAGGCTCTCTTGATCAACTAGATCAAACCCTTCTTTAGATGATGATGCACCCTTCCTAGAAACTCATGAACAGTACGTCCCTGTTGCCTTTCTGAATCGATAGGTGGAAGTGTGATGAGTGTAGAATGGTGTGGGTGGAGTATTTCATCCCCGAGACCAAGATGTGGAACATGTGAGTGGGTCTTTCACCATTGAGTTTCTCACAAGGGTTTGTACAACAAAACCCCCGAATTGTATTCTTAAGAGAAATAACAAGCAAATACCAAAATCCATAATGAATAATAGGTGCGCCCCAACCTTCTATTTATACTTTTCCTTCTATTTCTCTGTTGAGTTAGATTAACTCTCAGGGTTAACTTCTATTCCTTTATTGTGTTATCTTTTGCTCCTTTTAACCTTTTCCCTCAAGTCAACTTAATAATATAACCTTAGTCTAGTTGACCTTCCCCCTCAGTGTGATACTATAGCCTAATGGGGATGCCCCATCCACTGAGTCTCCTCATCACCTCTTTATCAAGAGGTGGGGGACATTACAGTCTCCCCTGCTAGAAATTGCTTGTCCTCAAGAAATTCCAAACCTGCTTCTCTTACCACGTGCTCCTTTTCCCATGTGGCATCCTCAATGGGTAAATCCTTCCATCTGATCATGTACTCCTTGATGTTGCAGTTTTTGAGCCTCTTCTCTCAGACCTCTAATATCTCCTCCAGAATCAAAAAAATTTGTCCTTCCTCATCCATGGGAGGTAATACCTCAATGGGTGTGATGTGTTGGCCGAGGGATTTCTTAAGGCAGGAGACATGGAAGATGTTGTGTATTTTTCTGCCCTGTGGAAGCTCTAGCTCGTAAGCTATATCCCCTATATTCCTGCTGACTTTGTAGGGCCAAAAGAAATGTGGTTGTAGTTTATCTTCTCCACTCCTTTTTATGGAAGCCTGCTTGTATGGTTGGAGCCTTAGGTAGACCAAGTCACCAACCTCAAAAGTACAATCAACTTTGTTCTTGTCTTCTTGGACCTTTTACTGGTTCTTTGCTCTCTGTAGATGATCCTTCAGCTCCCTGAGAATGTCTTGGCTCTATTGTATCCAATCCTGTACCATAGGTGCCCTGCTGTCACCGAAAGAAATCTCACCAAAAGATAAAGGATCATAGCTGTACAAGGCCCTGAATGGTGACATGCCTATGGATGTATGCTAGGTGGTGTTGTAGAAATACTCTCCTAAGTGAAACCATCTGGCCCACGCTTTCTGTTGTCCTACTACATAATTTATGAGGTAGCCTTCCACCCACTTGTTGACTATCTCTGTCTATCCATTCGTCTGAGGGTGATAGTTGGTGCTAGGGGTCAAAGCCGTACCAACCAATCTGAATAATTCCTGCTAGAATGTACTCATGAACCTACTATCCCTGTCACTGACAATGGTCTTAGGTAGGCTGTGCAACCTGAAAATATCCCTAAAGAACAACTCAACCACCTGTGTTGCATTGAAGTCAATAGCTATGATGAAGAAGTGTGTGAACTTTGTCAACCTGTCCACTATTACAAAAATGCATTCCTTCCCTTGTGTCTTTGGCAACCCGGTGATGAAATCCATGGATATGCTCTCCCATTTGTGCTCCGAAATGGGTAAGGGTTGTAGTATTCCTGCTGGGTGTGTGTGCTCATCCTTGATCTCCTAACATGTAGTACACTCCTTGACGTGCTTAATCACATCTTCCTTGAGGCCCTTCCATGAGAACCTTTCTCTCACTTGCTTGTACGTCTTGTTGATCCCCTAGTGTCCTGCCATTGGTGAGTCATGGTAAGCCTACAATACCTTAGCCTTGAAGGCTGATCCAAGAACCAAAAAGATTTTGTCCTTGTAGTAGATAAGGTCATTCATAACCTTGAAATTATCATCTTGTACCTGCCCATCCAATAGCTGGCATGCGAACTGATCCTTTGCATACTCCATCACCAAGTGGTCTTTCCAGTCAACTGATACCCCTGTCATGGCAAAGATGGATGGCCTCCTGGATAACGCATCGGCCACCACATTGTTATTCCCTTTGACAAATTCAATGTCAAAGTCATAGGCTTGTATTTTGCTTACCCATTTCTATTGCCTCTCATTCAAATCCTTCTGCTCCAATAGATATTTGAGACTGTTATGATCTGACTTGACCACAAACTGGGAACCTACCAAGTATTGTCGGAATTTGGCTAGTGCATACATGATAGCCATCATTTCTTTTTCATAAATGCTACAGAGTAGCTCAGGACCCCTGAGTTTCCAAATCTCATAGGCAAGAGGGTGCCTCTTCTGCATCAGTACGATCCCTATTTCTTCCCTGGAGGCATCACACTCCAAGGTAAAAGGGAGGCTGAAATATGGAAGGGCTAAGACTGGGCACGTACTCATCACCTTCTTCATATTGCCCATCATTATTTGAGCCTCCTCATCCCACTTGAAGGCTCCTTTCTTAGTCAAATCGGTCAAGGGTGCACACAGCTGAGAAAATCCTTTGACAAACTTCCTATAATACATGCACATGCCCAAAAATCCTCTCAATTCTGTGAGTGTCTTAGGAGTAGGCCATTCCATNGCAAGGGTGCACACAGCTGAGAAAATCCTTTGACAAACTTCCTATAATACATGCACATGCCCAAAAATCCTCTCAATTCTGTGAGTGTCTTAGGAGTAGGCCATTCCATGATGGATTTTATTTTCTCCTAATGTACCTGTACCCCCTTTGCCCTGATGATGTGTCCTAGATAGAGGACATCTGTCATTCCAAACTCGCATTTGGACTCCTTAGCATATAGTGACTGTTCCTCCATGATTGAAAAAATCTGATCCACATGCCTCAAATGCTCCTCCCACGTCTTGTTGTAGATAAGAAAGTCATCAAAAAATACCAAGAGGTGCTTCCTCAGTTGTTTGTTGAACACATGGTTCATACATGATTGGAACGTAGCAGGGGCATTGGTTAACCTAAAGGGCATCACTAAAAACTCATAATGGTTGTAATGACACCTAAAAGTTGTTTTTGAGATGTCTTCCTCCCTCATCTTGATTTGATGATAACTATAACGAAGGTCAATCTTAGTGAAGTAAATGGCCCCATGAAATTTGTCCAACAGTTCATCAATCCTTGCTATCGCGTACTTGTTTTTGATGGTCTTTTTATTCAAGGCCCTGAAGTCAATGCACATCCTCATAGTGTCATGTTTCTTCTTCACCAACACTACTTAAGAAGCAAAAGGGCTAGTGCTGGGCCTGATGTGCCCCATGTCTAGAAGTTCCTTGATGACCTTCTCTATCTCATCTTTGTACTTCTTGGGATGTATGTACAGTGTGGTAATGACTGGTTTGGCCCCTTCCTCTAGCTCAATAATGTGCTCAAACCCCCTATCTGGTGGTACCCCTGGGGGAATAGGTCCAAACACCTTGTGGTGCCTACCAAGGATTTCTTTGATCTCTGGGGTGTAGTGAACCTTTCCCTGCTCATCCATACATGTTATAATCCTGCGTTCTACTGCGTATACTATCTCCTCTCTCTGGAAGATGGCCTCCATCCTCTTGGTCGTGACTACCTTTACAACATTACCTGTCATGCCCTGAAGCACTACCTTTCATCCACCCTCCTTTGTAAATGACATTTCCATGGTTTTGAAGTTGGTGGTGATAGGCCCCAATGTGCTGAGCCACTAAACTCCAAGGATGATGTTGGTATCTGAAGGTCCATGACATAGACATCCTGTATTAGTTCATGCCTACCCAAGGTAAGCTTCATGCCCATAATGTATCTATCATAGGGCATAGTGCTTCCACCTGCTACCTCCACCTTGAACCCTTCAAATTATACTGTGGGTATGCGCCTTCTTTTTAGTAATGCTGAATCAATGAAGTTGTGCGAAGCTCCTCCATCAATCAAAACTGAAACTCTCTATCCCTACAAGACCCCCCTCATTCAGAAGGTGTTATACTTGGGAACTCCACTGATAGATGCCAAAGTGGCCATACTGTCCTATCCTGTGATCTGCTCCTCTTTTGTCTCAATGGTTTCGTCCTCCATGTTCTATATCTGGCCGACCTCTTCTTCCTCCTCGTTGTCTGAAGTGACCTCAATGTAGTGCACTTGACCACGACCCATGCATTTGTGTGCCAGGTTCCATGGTTCTTTGCAAGTGAAGCAAAGTTGCTTCCTTCTCAACTCCGTCCTGGTGTTCTCATTCACTCTGCCATGACCCCTGTCAAAACCCCTTGGGTCACGTCCTCCCTGGTTCATTGGAGGCCTTTGATCTCTTCCACCATTGTTAAGAGGTGGTCTGGGTATGAATTTTGGCTTAGCAGCTGGTCCCATATCCCTCGTCTTCCAGATAGCCTCTTGTAGATTGGTGGGCTTGAAAGCCTTTACCCAACCCTTCAAGGGTTCCATCAACCCCTCAGTGAAGAGCATCATGAGTCTGGTTGGAGAAATGTCTTGCACCATTACTGCCAACCTCTGAAATTCTTCAATATACACCTTAGCTGTGCCAGTTTGTTTGAGCTGTGTGAGCTCTCGGAAGTGTAGCTCGGGATCCACTTGATCAAACCTATCAATGAGTCTCTAAGTAAATTATGGGTAGGATACTATTTGATTGTGGCCTAATGTGGTGAGTCCATGATACCACCAATCATGAGCCTTTCCATCCAAGTACATAGTGAAAAACTTGATGGCTTCCATATCCCTCACGGGGTTAAGCAGCAAGTAGGTATCCAGCTTTTGGACCCATGCTTGTGCTGTCATCTTGGCTATACCATCAAAATACAGAATCTCTATCTTCCTTGCTCTTCGTTCAAACTCAAAGTTTCCCCTATGGTTTGACCTAGGTTGATTTCTGAACTTGAGTTGGCAATACCAGGGACATCTGCTTTTGAATCGTCGTATCCAAACTGTAGTACTCCTTGGTACATCTTGTCATTTGTTCAACAAATTCATCCACCTGTTCCTGTTTCCCTTGTTCATCTATGAATGTGGGCATGTATGGCCTCGGGTTGGCCCTGCTACTCAAATGCCGACCTAGCTATTCATCTGTGAACATGGGCATGTATGGCCTAGGGTTGACCCTGCTACCTATCTGATCATTGGACGTGCCTCCTCCCTAACTTCCTTCGGATCTGGGAGCTTTCTCTGGGTTATATCTGATCTCACCATGGAATCCATCGGATCCACCAACCACCTTATTCCCATACGTCTCAGGGTCCTTTCCTTGATGGGTCATTTGCATCAAAAGATCAGTTATCCGGGATTGGTTCTCGTCAATCTTCTTCATATTCTCGTCAACCTTCTTCAAGGTTTCAGAAATTTCAGCTTGTCCCCTTCTGTTGGTTTCCTGGTTCTCCTCTAAATGGTGGACCAATTTTCCCTTCGTGAGATTTATGGTCTGTTGGAACTTGTCAAATTCAACTGCCAAGAAGGCCAAGCCTTGAGGCTCACAATCATCCCCTGACCCTTCCATTTCGGCCTCTATTTCACTACTTGGTTTCTTTCTTCTACCCATAAAGATTCCACTGTACCGCTGCATGCATCGATCCCTCCACAGATTTAGAGGATCAAAGCTTTGATACCACTGTAATGATCCCAAGGAAATTTTTTCGCTTGAAACCACTAACTACCACTGATGTGTTTGATGTGCAGATGACTTATTGAGTTGTCCAGTTATTAAGTGGTGTTTATACAAGATTTATCCAACACATGAAAGATCACAATACATTCAAGATATAGAGAACACAAGCATAGATCTGACCTTTTATTATAAGAAGCATGAAACAGATACAATATAAGGCAGATCTGGAATAATCCTTAGATGGCCCAATAGATAAGAAATACGAGATTCTACAAAATGCTCTACCAATACAAAATAAGCCTCCAAAGGCTGGATGAGAGATGAAGACTAAGGCAAGTAGATTTGGGTCGTATGAATTCCAAGCTCCATAGTCTGGAAGATGCCATGCTCTAGTAGATAGCTAAAACCCTCAATAATTCAGCCCAACTATAGGAAGACTCCAAATGAGTCCAAAATATACCAAAAGATAGATCCAAGTGACAATAACCCCCTCCTGAAGTCTCAAGCTGAAAGGCTAAGGCAAACCCCTCCAAACACTGAATCCTCAAATGAAGTTGTGCCCTCCTGGATGCCTGAAACCCTAGATAACTTGGCCCTGATGAAGGAGACCTCCAAATGCTCCAAAACTCTCAAGGAATGTAGATCGGGCTATGGGAAACCCGTTTGAGAAGTTTCAAACCCAGATTCCAAGTAGATCTCACTAGATCTGAGAAAGACTGAATCACGGGACGTCCTCTTGCCTCCAAGCTGTCCCAATATGAAGTTAAAGATTCAATGGTGATAAATCTCCAGAAAAACCCTTAAAATGATGGTTGAGACCCTGTAAGTAAAACCCAAGTGTCAAAATGACCAAAGGCTTTCCCGATCAGCTGGATCGAACCCTTTTTTAGATGATGATGCGCCCTTGCTAGAAACTCATGAACAATACGTCCCTGCTGCATTTCTGAATCGATAGGTGGAAGTGTGCTGAGTGTATAATGGTGTGGGTGGAGTCTTTCATCCCTGAGACCAAGCTGCGGAAAAAGTTAGTGGGTCTTTCACCACTGAGTTGCTCATAAGGGTTTGTACAACAAAACCCCCAAACTGTATGCTCAAGAGCAATAACAAGAAAATACCAAAATTCAGAATGAATAATAGGTGTGCCCCAGCCTTCTATTTATACTTTTCCTTCTATTTCTCTGTTGAGTTAGATTAACTCCCAGGGTTAACTTGTATTCTTTTATTGAGTTATCTTTTACTCCTTTTAATCTTTTTCCTCAATTCAACTTAAGAATATAACCTTAGTCTAGTTGACCTTCCCCCTCAGTGTGAGACTATGGCCTAGTGGGGATGCCCAGGCCACTGAGTCTCCTCATCACCTCTTTATCAAGAGGTGGGGGACATTACATCCCCCAACTCAGAATTCGTTCAAACTATTTATGCACAAAATCTGGGGTTTTCACTAAATATTACAAATTTGAGTTAAGGATCCTTCGATATCTATCTATCTATTATGAATCATGAGAAACTATTTATGGGTTTTGTAGTCAGACATCGTTTATAAAAACCCATTGGATTTTTTTTAATATATTCTTCCATCTGCATGAAAATCAAGGCATAATATGACAGTTTAGAAATATTTAATGATTTTAGGCTGGATCGTTCCCCTTGAGCTGGAGGTCCACACGTGTGAAATATGGATATTATGGCTCATGTGTCAGCATGAAAACACATGTCTGGAAAAAACCCATGTCCCTAAATTTGGATATTCATCGTCATATGCCTGGAAATCGAGGAGAAAATCTAGTACCAGAATGCTGGTATGAAATACTGTAGGTAGTTGTTTAGTACCAGAATACACACAGGTTGGTACTAGAATAGGCTGGTACCAGATTGCACGATGACTTGTAGTACCAGAATGCTGAGATACCAGAATAAGCTACTCATGAGTCAAACTATTAGGATTATACAAGATAGAACACTTTAATCGAATTAATTCAAGAAAGTTAAACAAAACATGCTTTAAATCATCAATTACCTCTTGTGAACATGAACTAGGTCATTAGGTATGTGTTTGGGAGTAAACAATCAAGTATGAGCTTATAACATATGCAAAAAGGCTTGGATACAAGGTAAGATAGGGCATTATACATGTCAAAATAGAGACTTAACACCAACAATGCAAATTTTGCCTCAAATAAAATTCGTATGCAAAAGTTATGGGCAGTCAAATTTCAAGTCAACCCTTAAGAGACATGTGGTAGGCTCTAAGAGAGACACAAGATAGGGTCACAAGTTGACAAGTGGAACAATATAGGTGATGTGGCACATGATTTTTGGCAGCTGATGTGGCAGATAATACCTCTAGATGGTTCAGATACATGATGACAAGTGGCATGTATGGTCCAATCACAGTGAGACATGTAACACATAAGACATGTGGCACATAAGGAGACCAACTGAGTCTTCACATATAGCGATCCCTCATAAATTTATATT
>JASDQU010309356.1:30040-58459 GCA_032191745.1 Picea mariana
ATATATATATATATATATAATATTAATGTTTTTATAAACAATTTTTAATTATAAACAAGTGCAAGCAAGGAATCGCCAAGTATGAAAAGTGGTCGGACGGGTTTCACTATAGGTTTACTAGGGATTCTCAGGAGAGGTGAGGGCCCGACGGTCAAATTGTATGTCTAGAAAATTTTGACTACAGAATGCGTAAAAGGGAAGAGTGCATGGTGGGGCAATTTAGAGACCGATTTGCATATTTGTCGAATTCTGGGTGATGTTTCTAGGTCGCAGAACAATGCAAGGGAAATCTTGAGCCCACCTGTTCGAGAACCTGCAATTGAAAAAGTGGCTAAGTATGGAATAGATAAATGGTCGGTTGAACTCATTTTTGCTAATATATTGAAATTTGTGATAGATATCCCATTACCTGGCAAGATCTTTTTTGTGTTGATTAAGGTTGGTTGTCATTGATGTCAACCCTTAAAGAAAGCCTCGCAACATAAAGGTTTGGGTAATGGACCCAATATTGTTTTATGTAAATATGAGTCATTATTGTCTTACCATGGTTGATAAGAAGTAAAGATGGATGAACTCCAAAGTGGTCCCCTTATGGTGAAAGCCCTCACGGGAAGACGCTTTGTGGAGTAAGAGAACCCATGCTTAATTATGGAATAATAAGATGAAGGACAATGAATTTTTTAGCTAAACTATCCTATATGGATAATTCTTGTCATTCCATTTCCCATGGTATGTGGAACGTCACATAACTCTTCACGGTTAGAGAGTTATGTCCATGAGAAGTTGGAGACGCCAGGTTTGGGTAATGAACCCAAGTTTGTTTGATGGATAAAGGTATGAGTTATGATATATTTTCAAATAATACTATTCTATATGGATATTAAATGTCATTCCATTTCTGGTGGTATGTGGAACGTCACATAACTCCTCACGGTTTGAGAGTTATGGTGTTACTAAGTTGGAGGACCCTCATATGTCATCTAGAAGCCCCAAAAGGTCAAAGTAGTCAAAGTGGTTTAAGAGATTTTAAAATGTAAATAATAAAGTGAAGTAATGAGTGTATTATAATTCAAAGAGAATACAAAATAACTTATTTCAATAATAAATTTAATTGAGAAATTAGAAGTGGGTTGACCCTAAAATAAGGAAAGTAGGGCGAAGTGACCTAGAAGATGTTTTTAAGTAAGCTACTTGGAAAGTATAAATAAGAGGCAAGGCTCTCTCATTTTAGACACACTTGAGCATATTGAATATATATAGGTGTCTTAGGTAACCAAGGATATATAAGCCAAAATTATGAGGGAATGTGAAGAAAAGAAGGCTGAAATGCAAGGAAGGATAAATTCTTTTGATGGTGCTTTCTAAGGTATGTTATTTACAGGTCATCTCAAAATTTTCGCTATAACTTGCTCTATATAATGATTTAGACCGTGAAATTTCTATTCCATTGCAAAAAAATATCCAAGTATCTATGGCAAAAAATTCAGCTTGTGGGTCATTGTATTTTTGGAGTTACACTCTGTGGAAAATAGGGTTTGTGGCTAGTCCTGAAACTAGTCAAAAACAAGTGTTTCAGGTAAAGACGTCATAACTTCTTCATAAGATATCCAAATTCAGTGAAACCAAATGTGTTGGTTAGGATACATTATTTGGTATTCTTTGTAATAGTTTCATATCAATTCAACAAATATTATTTGCGGGGCATGCTCTACAAGATCGCTCTCTAGAATAAGCCATAATTCAACAAGGTATGCCATTTTTGCTATAACTCATTTTATGAGAGGTTACAAGTAGTGAAAACTAGAGGAATTGCACAAAACACATTGAAGAAAATTTTGTATCATTTTCAGAGCTTTATAAATTACAGGTACAAAGTTATGATTACTTCAAGTTAGGGTTGTTGACTAATCCAAAATTAGGCATGTGAGACTAAAGAAAAGTTTGATGAAAATGATAGTCTCTTGTTGTCGAAGTTAATGAAAGTTTGCAAGAATGTGATCATATACACTAGGTCTATTACAAAGCTACAAATCAGATTTGGATGATGAAATTGATGAGGTCTTTTGGTTGAGGTACACGTTGAGTACATGGTTGAGTCAAGTAGTTTATGAGTTGGCACATACATGAGGTGTATAGTTGATGATGTTGGTACATATTGATGAGTCATAGTTGATGAGTAGTTGACATATGATTGGTACATACTTGGTACATGGTTGGATGCACTTGTTAATGGTACAGGTTGATTACAGGTTATTTGGTACAGGTTGGTGCATGGTTGATGCACTTGTTTATGATACAGGTTGATTACAGGTTGAGGTACAGGTTGATGCATGGTTGATGCATGGTTCAGATTTATTGGTACATGTTTACAATGGTATATCTCAAAGTGACAGGTTGACAGTGGTTCCATCATTCTACTTCTACTTCAAGGTGGCAGGACGGGGCAGGGACAGGTGGTTATAGCCACCTTCTGGTTGTAGTCGAAGAACATAGGGGGTTGTAGCCTCCTTATGGTTTGTTGGCATGTTTTAATAGGCAGAGTATTCTTGTCATTGTTGGAAAGATCAGAGTATGCATCAATGAAAAAATAGGGACAAAGTAAGATCAGGAGGAATTAGCACAGAGTCGAACAAAGTGCGAAGGTGTGCTTGTTCATTTGATGGAAAACAAACATGTAAGGAAGACCAACAGCGCAACGATGATCGAATGGTAAGATCAAAGTGTTGGTCAAACTCCATTTCAGAGTTTCGACTACCGGGATTTTGGATACCGGGAGTTGTAGATGTCAAGAACTCCCACTACAGGAGTCTCGAAGTCGTGAAATGTGAAATTGCAATATAACCAGAACCGTTGGATCAAGGAAAAATCTGGACCATTGATCCTAGAAGAAGACGTGGTGAAAGATCATGCTTTTGATGACTGAAAAGTCAAAGGAATGAAATGCTCCAACCTTGCAACTCGCGAAGTCATGAAATGCGAAATCCTCAAATCCCAAAACAAGCACCCCAACAAAAGACTCCATTTCGGAGTTTCGATTACCGAGAGATGGATAAGTCAAGCATCGAGACTCTCCAACACAGGAGTCCTGAAGTCGTGAAATGCGAAACCCCGAAATTGCAAAATAGGCGCATCGCTCGAAGTTTCAGCTACAGGATTTTTGGATACTGGGAGATAGATATGTCACAGAACCTCGTCATTGGGAATTTCGAAGTGCTGAAATGTGAAATCCTGAAAACCTGAAAAAGGCGCATCACTCGGAGTGTTGGATACCAGGATTTCAGTACCGGTAGATGGAGATGACAAGGACCCTTCATCAACAGGAGTCCCGAAATCAGAAAACACGAAATGATGAAATGATCTAAGCTGTTGGATCGAGGAAATTGTGGACCGTTGATCCAACTCCATAGTGGAGTATCGGATACCGGGATTTCGGATACTAGGAGGTTGAGAAGTCAAGAGTCAGGACACTGCATCACAGGAGTCCCGAATTCACGAAACCTGAAGTCACGAAAGGATAAAGAATCCATACCAGAGCTTCAGATAGCGGGAGTAGGAGGAGTCAAGAGTGAAGACTCTTCATTACAGGAGTCCCAAAATCGTGAAACCTAAAGTTGCAAAATGTCACAGACAAGCTCTGTTTCAGAGTTTCGGGCACCGTGACATGGAGAGTCAAGAAAATTTCACCATAAGAATATCGAAATGTTGATTTGCTGAAATGAAAAATGCTAGAGTATCGGACCGTTGATCTGACTCCATTTCAGAGTTTCAGATACCGAGAGTTGAAGTGTCGAAACACTTCACCACCAAGAGTGTTGAAATGCCGAAATGTCGAAACGTGAAATTGCGAAATGCAGTTTTGACTAAGGCTGAGGTCACAGTCGTTGGTCACATTAGTGGAATATGGGGGAAGGAGTTAGTGAAGACAAGCTCCTTTTTGGAGTTTCAGGGGTTGGGAAATGAAGAGTACTAAAATGCTCCACCACAGTGATCTCGAAATGTCGAAGAAGGAAATGATGAAATGAATGCAAGATTTAGAGAATTTAACCCAACGGTGTAGATGAAACTGAAGAAGATCGGAGGGCTACTGTAGCACTTCTCAGTGTAACTGCTAGAAACCACTGATGGTTTCTTCCAGAGGACTCGAAGAGACTTATGTGTGATTTCCAAAGGAGCTGAAGGGTCACAAGGCATCTGCCAGTAGGAGAAATGACTATTCATGGAGGTTATTGATAGCTAGTAGAGTGTTGGAGCTGTTAACTGTGACAGAGAGGTTGAGGTCAAATGCAACAAAAGATGAAGAATCTCAACTGCCTGTTATGTGAATGAATTTGATCATGGCACCCAGTGATGATGGAAACATAGGATTAACAAATAGAGAAGCTGAAGAGTTTCCATGATGAACAGGCAGAGCACTTGACATGCAGAGGATGCAGAACCACTGGACAAAGGGTATGCACAATATGCATAGAGGGTATAAGAATGTGAAGAAAACAAGAGATCAGGGTTATTGCAGTGGTGATGAGGGATTAAGGTGTGAATAAGGAGAAGCATGCAGCAGGTGAAATGGATAGAAGACAAAAGGTACATTGAAAGGGAATGGTGAAAAAAGCACAAGAGGAAAAGGAATAGAAAAGTGTAATGGATGCATGCAGAAAGACAATGAGGAAGATAGAGCAGCGAAATCTTGCAGAACAGTGATGAGACTGGTAAGCTGTTGTTGAACACTATACCACTGTAATAAGTTTCAGTAATTCATATTCATAAACCAAGGTGGTAGGGAGGTGTTATGGAGGACTGGTGTCCTCAGCGTTTCAAGTGGGTGCTTGAACATAGGGAGTTGGTGCTTCCTTCTAGTTGGTGCTACATAAATCAAGGAGTTGGTGCTTACGTCTAGTTGGTTCTAGAGAAACCAGGGAGTTGGTTCTTCTTTCTAGTGGGTGCTAGAGAAAACAGAGAGTTGGTGCTCTCAGCAAATTGCATCTTGCAAAACAGAGGTTATAGCCTCACAATGAGTAGGTGCTCATATATATGATAATGTAAATAATGAAAATAATTCTTGTCATATAAAAAAGAAAAGGTTTTTACCCCTTATGGGTTTCCTTGGGAAATATCTCTCTCTATGTATGTCATATATGTGACTGATGTTGAATGTGCCATTTCTTGTTTTCCTGCATTATTGTGATTATCATTGAGTGCCTTGTAAAGAATTTAAATGAAGCATAATTGTTTAAGCATGGTAACAACTGATTCACCCCCCCCTCTTAGTTGTCCAACAATTGGTATCAGAGTCGGCCCCTTTTGTCTAAGGGTAGATCCTAGAGCTTAAACATGTCAAGCCATGAAGGTAATTCAACCAATAAGGCCCCTCTATTCAATGGAGAAAACTTTGCCTTCTGGAAAGTTAGAATGAGAACCTACATAATGGTTTTAGGTGCAGATGCCTGGGATGTGGTAGATACTGGTTATGTAAAGGCAGTTGTACTAGCTAATAAGGATGACAAGCTAGAATTTAGCTTCAACACTAAGGCTATGAATGCTATCTTGAGTGGACTTGCAGAAGTAGAATTCATAAAAGTTATGGACCTAGGAACTGTCAAAGAAATGTGGGACAATCTCATTAGCAGTTATGAAGGTAATGAGAAGGTAAAGGACGCCAAGCTTCAAACCTACAGAATACAGTTTGAATAGTTGAAGATGAAGGAAGAAAAAACTGTGGGAAAATACTTTCTGAGAATAGAAGAAATGGTAAATGCAATGAAAGCACTTGGTGAAACAATTGAGGAACCTTATTTAATTCAGAAAATCTTGAGATCTCTCCCAGATAGGTTCAATCCGAAGGTCTCTGCTATAGAAGAACTAAATGATCTAAAAACCTTGGAGTTTGATCAACTTCTAGGAACTTTGACTGCATATGAAATGAGAATAGTTAAAGATAAACCCACCTCCAGAGAAGCATCATTTAAGGTAGACAAGAATGAGGATTCTAAGCCCGATGAAATTGAAGAAAAATTTGTGAAGAGACTGAAGAAGGGATCTGAAAAATACAAAGGTAAATTGACTTTCAAATTTTTCAACTATGGTAGGATAAGTCATTTTGCAAATAAATGTCCCCACAAAGGAAAGGATCAGACATGTGATGACGAGAAGTACAAACACAAAAATTTCTTTAAAGAGAATAAATTTAAGAAGAAAAGTCGATGCATAAACAATGATGATGATCCTTCAGATGATGAAGACAATGACTCATCTATTGAAGATAAACTAAATGAATTCATACTTATGGCCAAAGAGGATTATGATAATAACAACACAGGGAGTGACGTTAATGAAGAAGAAGTTGTGGTTGACATGGAAGGAGAACTGATCAGTGCACTGGAAGAGATTGATAGACTAAGAATCAAGAATAGAAAGCAAAGACAATTGTTGATACAGTTCGAGAAAGACAGTAAAGAACCCGATGAAGACCTTGTCCAACTAAAAGTAGAATTAGAAGAGGAAAATAAAATCGAAGACATTCTGAAACAACAATTATCAGAAAAGAAGGCAAGAGGTGAAGCATTAGAACAAGAACTAGTGAAAAATAGGAAAGAGATGGAGAAGTTTCAAGCCTTGTATAATCATAATCTGTCAAGTATCAAAGCCTTAGAAGGATTATCCACCATTTTGAATCAGCAAAGGAATCCAAAGTTAAAAAATGGTTTGGGTTATGAAGAGGGATCAAGTAGTGGCAAGTCAAGAAACGAAGAACCTATCAAGTTTGTCAAATGCACAACCACTAACAACAATGAACCAACAGAAACAAAGGAAGACAATCAACCGCCCAGGGCGAGTAAGAAAATAAATGCCAGAACTAAATCTGCAGAACAAAAATATAATGCGTTCACTGTTGAAAGACATCATCAGCATAGAAGAAATTGATTTGCACAAAGAAGAAAACCATTTCCTAGGTAGAAAGAATTTTTCGATGGATATTGTTTCTACTGTTCTAACTTTGGTCACAAAGCTGTAAATTGTTCCTTAAGACTTAGACATGAGCAATTAATATTTCAAAGGAATAAATACTTCCCACAACAAATAATGATACAACCAAGTAACAGTTCTTCACAGACTGCAAATTGCCAAATTAAGTCTAGGGACATGCAACTAAGGAGGCCAAGAAATAATCAACAGTCAATGAGTAGACAACAATGCAACAATAAGTTTGACCTATTGAATAATGAGATTGAATGCTACACATGTCATAAATTTGGACATAAATCTATTGATTGTCGGTTAAGGAACTATGAACCAGATTCAAAATCCGCTACTGAAAATGTCAAGTTTTGGAAGAAGAAGGAAAGTGACAAGTGTGGATTAGTATTGCCTGCTTAAAGAAAAACAAACCCTTGGTATATAGATAGTGGATGCTCCAAAGACATGATAGGAGAAAAAGGCAAGTTTATATCTCTAAGTGAAAGCAAATCAGGAAACATAACCTTTGGAAATGGTGCTCCAGGGAAAATAAAGGGCAAAGGGATGGTGAGCTTAAGTAATGGAAAAGGAAAAGCCCAAGATGTTCTACTTGTAGATGGGATGGAACATAATATGCTCAGTGTAATTCAAATGTGTGACAGAGGATGTGAAGTGGTGTTCATGTCTAAGGACTGCAAGATAAAATCTGTAACCTCAGGACAAGTGGTGGCCAAAGGCATAAAGACATAAAATAATGTATATGTGCTGAAAGAAAATAGAGAAGAATGTCATCTAAGAAGACATGATGAAAGCTGGTTATGGAATAAAAGACTTGGACATCTAAACTTTGACCACTTAATCAAACTCAAAAAACTTGAGGTAGTAAACGATCTTTCGAGAATATCAAAGCCCCAAGATTCAATGTGTAGACCCTGTCAAGTAGGGAAGAAAAACATGACACATTTTAAGTCTAAGAGCTTTACTTCAATAGAGAAACCACTCCAACTAGTTCATATGGATTTATGTGGGCCATCAATACAGGAAGGCATAGGGAAAGAAAACTACTCCATGTTGATTATCGATGATTACTTCAGACTTACTTGGGTTGCCTTTCTCAAGGAAAAGGATGAAGCATTTGAGAAGTTTAAAATATTTAAGGCTTTAACTGAGACTCAAACATGCAAGAGGTTAAAGGCAGTAAGATCAGATTGGGGAGGAGATTTTATGTCAAGAGACTTCAAGGAATTCTGTGATGAGCATGGGATCAAGAGAGAATACACAATCCCAAGAACTCCACAACAAAGTGGAGTTGTTGAGAGGCAAAACAAAACAGTGCAAGAAATGGCCAGGTCAATGATGAATGAGAAGAACATTGGCCAAACCTACTGGGTAGAAGTAATACACACATCAGTTGATGTTCTTAACAAAGCTCACCTCAGACCACAAAGTGACAAGACACCTTATGAACTGTGGTTTGGGAGACCTACTTCAATTAAACACTTCAAAGTCTTTGGGATTAAATGCTACATAAAGAATAATGATGAGAACCTCGACAAATATGATGATAGGGCTGATGAAGGTATCTTCTTAGGGTATGCTACAAATAGTAAAGGATATAGATGTTATAATAAGAGGCTGCATAAAATGGTTGACTGTATTGATGTAAAAGTTGATGAAGGAATCCCAACAAGAGAGATGTACAGTAATGAGTCTTCTACAGAAGACACAACTAAAGCTAAAGATGAATAGGTCCAAGAATCATAAAATGAAGACTCTGAATCAAATGAAGACTCAGACACTCAGACAGACTCAAATCAACAGATAACATCAAATTCCTCCTCCAAAATCATTCAAAAGAATCATCCTGCAAGTCAGATAATTGGAGAAAATGACAAAGGTGTACAAACCAGAAGAAAGCTAATCAAAAACACTGAACAATCTCATATAGCCTTCATATCCATGCTGGAACCCAAGAATTTTAATGAAGCTAGCAAAGATGACCAATGAGCTAAATCAATGAATGCTGAACTTGATCAGATTGAGAAAAACAATACGTGGGAGATGGTTCAGATACTGGAAGGTAAAAATATCATTGGTTCCAAATGGATCTTTAAGAACAAGTTGAATGAGCAGGGACAAGTTGTCAAGAACAAAGCAAGATTGGTCTGTAAAGGCTCTGCTCAAATAGAAGGACTGGATTTTGATGAAACATTTGCGCCCATAGCAAGGTTGGAAGCTATCAGAATATTTCTTGCCTATGCTTGTCATAAAAAGTTTAAAGTCTATCAAATGGATGTCAATTCATCTTTCCTAAATGGAGATTTAAATGAAGAAGTCTATATGGAACAACCAGAGGGTTTTGAACTATCTGGTAACCCTGACTTAGTATGCAAGCTAAAGAAATATTTATATGGATTAAAACAAGCTCCTCATGCTTGGTATCACAGACTAGATATGTATCTTAAAGACAAAGGGTTCAAGAGAGGAACAATTGACAACAACCTATATATCAAAACAGAGGGTGGTGATTCNCAATTCATCTTTCCTAAATGGAGATTTAAATGAAGAAGTCTATATGGAACAACCAGAGGGTTTTGAACTATCTGGTAACCCTAACTTAGTATGCAAGCTAAAGAAATATTTATATGGATTAAAACAAGCTCCTCATGCTTGGTATCACAGACTAGATATGTATCTTAAAGACAAAGGGTTCAAGAGAGGAACAATTGACAACAACCTATATATCAAAACAGAGGGTGGTGATTCACTCATTGTGTTGGTCTATGTAGATGACATCATCTTCGGATGTAATAAGGATTCATTGGTAAAATGGTTTGCTTCTGCCATGGAGTCTGAGTTTGAAATGTCTATGATAGGTGAACTATCATTTTTTCTTGGTCTGCAAATTACTCAGAGGACTAAAGGGATGTTCATTTCTCAAGAAAAATATCTAAGAGAAATGTTGAAAAGGTTTCAAATGGAATATTCTAAACCTGTGGGCACACCTATGGTAACTAGATGCAAATTAAGCAAGGATGATGACTCACCTGATGTTTATCAAAGTTCATATAGATCAATGATAGGCAACCTATTGTACATCACAACATCTCGTGCAGACATAATGCATGTTGTAGGAATGGTAGGAAGATATTAGTTTTCCTGTAAATAGAGTCATTTACTAGTTGTCAAAAGGATATTCAGGTATCTGAAAGAAACAATGACTTATGGTCTGTGGTATCCCAGAAATCAGAATTTTCAGTTAACTGCTTATTCAGATGCAAATTGGGCAAACTGTGTTGATGAGAGAAAAAGCACCAGTGGAAGATCATTCTTCCTGGGTGACTCATTACTAGCATGGATTAGTAAAAAGCAAGGTTCCATTTCTTTATCAACCATAGAGGCAGAGTACATTGCTACTGCTACCTGTTGCACTCAGGTATTATGGATGATTCAGAAACTTGCAGACTTGGAGGTAAAATGCATTGCACCGATCCCAATTCATTGTGATAACACTAGTGCCATCAATGTGTCTAAGAATCCTATATTCCACTCCATGACCAAGCATATTCCCATAAAATACCATTTTCTGAGAGAGCAAGTCACCAATCAGGTTGTTCAGGTTCAGTACATTCCAACCACAGAACAAATAGCAGACATCTTTACTAAACCCCTAGCTAAGACCCCTTTTGAATATCTCCAACAGAAGCTGGGTGTCATCCCGTTTCACACCTAAGAGAGTCCATTCTGTTAGGGGGAGTCTCGTATTAATTGCATATCTAATACCTCCTAAAAATACTGCAACAGCTCAGGGGGAGCGTGTTTTCTTTGACATTGATGTCAAAGGGGGAGAAAAGAACAAGTTCGGGTGCCTTTGTTGCCATCAATGCCAAAGGGGGAGATTGTTGGCATGTTTTAACATGCAAAGTATTCTTGTCATTGATGGCAAGATCAGAGTATGCATCGATGTAAAAATAGGGACAAAGTAAGCTCATGAGGAATTAGCGTAGAGTCAAACACAGTGCGAAGGTGTGCTTGTTCATTTGATGGAAAATAAGCACGCAAGGAAGACTAGCAGTGCAACGATGATCGAATGGCAATATTGAAGTGTTGTTCAAACTCCATTTCGGAGTTTTGACTACCAGGATTTCGGATTCCGGGAGTTGAAGATGTCAAGAACTCACACTACAGGAATCCCGAAGTCATGAAATGCGAAATCGCAATATAACCTGAACCGTTGGATCAAGGACAAATTTGGACCATCGATCCTAGAAGAAAACATGGCGAAAGATCATGCTTTCGCTGACTGAAAAGTCAAAGGAATGAATTKCTCCAACCTTTCAACTCGCGAAGTCGTGAAATGTGAAACCMCGAAATCCCAAAACAGGCACCCCAACAAAAGACTCCATTTCGKAGTTTCAGTTACCGGGAGATGGARAAGTCAAGTGTCAAGACTCTCCAACATAGGAGTCCCGAAGTCACGAAATGTGAAACCCCAAAATCGCAAAATAGGTGCATCGCTCGAAGTTTCAGCTACTAGATTTTTGGATACTGGGAGATAKAGATGTCACGAACCCTCCTCATCAGAAGTCCCGAAGTGATGAAATGTGAAATCTTGAAAACCTGAAAAAGGCGCATCACTCAGAGTGTTGGATACTAGGATTTCGGTTACCGGTAGATGGAKATGACAAGGACCTGTCATCAACAGGAGTCACAAAATCACRAAACACGAAATGAAAAAATGATCTAAGTTGTTGGATCGAGGAAATTGTGGACCGTTGATCTGATTACATAGTGGAGTATCGGATACTGGGATTTTGGATACCAAGAGGTTGAGAAGTCAAGAGTCAGGACACTACATCATAGGAGTCCCAAAATTTGTGAAACCTGAAGTCACGAAAGGATAAAGAATCCATACCGAAGTTTTAGATAGCGGGAGTAGGAGGAGTCAAGAGTGAAGACTCTTCATCACAGGAGTCCCGAAATCACGAAACCCGAAGTTGCGAAATTTCACAGATAAGATCCGTTTCAGAGTTTCAGGCACTCCGACATGGAGAGTTAAGAAACTTTCACCACAGGAATACCGAAATGTTGATTCGCCAAAATGAAAAACTCTGGAGTACTGAACCGTTGATCTGACTCCATTTCAAAGTTTCGAATATAGGGAGTTGAAGTGTCGAAACACTTCACCACCAAGAGTGTTGAAATGCCGAAATACCGAAACGCGAAATTATGAAATGCAGTTTCGACTAAGGCTGAGGTCATATCCATTGGTCACATCGATGAAAGATGGGGGAAGGCATTAGTGAAGACAAGCTCCTTTTCGGAGTTTCAGGGGTCAGGAAATGTAGAGTACTAAAATGATCCACCACAGTGATCCCAAAATGCCGAAGAACGAAATGCTGAAATGAACGCAATATTTAGAGAAGTTAATCCAATGGTGCAGATGAAACTGAGGAAGATCAGAGGGCTATTATAGCACTTCTCAGTGTAACTGCTAGAAACCACTGATGGTTTCTGCCAGAGGACTCGAAGAGACTTCTGTGTGATTTCCAGAGGAACTGATGGGTCACAAGGCATCTTCCTGTAGGAGAAATGATTGTTCATGGAGGCTATTGACAGATGGAAGAGCATTGGAGCCATTAACTATGACAAAGACATTGAGGTTGACTACAACAAAAGATGAAGAAACTCAAATGCCTGTGATGTGAAGGAATTTGATCATGGCACCTAGTGATGATGGACACATGGGATTAACAAACAGAGAAGCTGAAGAGTTGCCATGATGAACAGGGAGAGCACTCAACATGCAGAAGATGCAGAACCACTGGACAAAGGGTATGTAGAAGATGCATAGGGGGTATAAGAATGTGGAGAAAAGAAGAGATCAGGGTTGTTGCGGTGGTGATGAGGGATTAAGGTGTGAAGAAGGAGAAGCGTGCAGTAGGTGAAATGGATAGAAGACAAAAGGTGCATTGAAATGGAATGGTACAGAAAGCACAAGAGGCAGGGGAACAGAAAAGTGCAACGGATGCGTGCATAAATACAGTGAGGAAGATAGAGCAGCAAAATCTTGCATAATAATGATGAGACCGGTAAGTTGTTGTTGAACACTATACCACTGTAATAAGTTTCAGTAATTCATATTCATAAACCAGGGTGGTAGGGAGGTTCTAGGGAGGATTGATGTCCACAGATATTCAAGTGGGTGCTTGAACATAGGGAGTTAGTGCTTCCTTCTAGTTNGTGCAGTAGGTGAAATGGATAGAAGACAAAAGGTGCATTGAAATGGAATGGTACAGAAAGCACAAGAGGCAGGGGAACAGAAAAGTGCAACGGATGCGTGCATAAATACAGTGAGGAAGATAGAGCAGCAAAATCTTGCAGAATAATGATGAGACCGGTAAGTTGTTGTTGAACACTATACCACTGTAATAAGTTTCAGTAATTCATATTCATAAACCAGGGTGGTAGGGAGGTTCTAGGGAGGATTGATGTCCTCAAATATTCAAGTGGGTGCTTGAACATAGGGAGTTAGTGCTTCCTTCTAGTTGGTGCTAGAGAAACCAGGGAGTTGGTGCTTCCTTCTAGTTGGTGCTAGAGAAACCAGGGAGTTGGTGATTCCTTCTAGTGGGTGTTAGAGAAAAAAGAGAGTTGGTGCTCTCAGCAAATTGCAGCTTGAAAAACAGAGGTTGTAGCCTCACAATGAGTAGGTGCTCATATGTATGATAATGTAAAGAATGTAAATAATTCTTATCATATAAAGAAGAAGAGGTTTTTACCTCTTATGGATTTCCTTAGGAAATATCTGTCTCTATGTATCTTATATATATGACTGATGCTGAATGTGCCATTTCTTTTTTTCCTACATTATTGTGATTATCATTGAGTGCCTTATAAAGAATTTAAAAGAAACATAATTGTTTAAGCACGGTAACAACTGGTTCACCCCCCCGCCCCCCCCTCAGTTATCCAACATGGTTGTAGCCTAAGAATTGAGAAGTTGGAGCTTCCCTTAGGTCATAGCTTGAGAAACTAAGGGCTTGGAGCCTCCTTCCAGTTGCAGCTGGAAAACAAAGGAAGTTGGTGCTTCCAATGAATGTAATTATTCAAGACATATAAGAGAAAGCATTTTGTGGTTTTCTCCCAATTTGGGTTTCCACGTAAAACACTAGTGTACTGTGTATGTGTATGTTTGTTCATTTGTTCATTGCTTATTTACTCTACAGTTATTGGATGATAATGCTTCATTGATATAACACTTGAATTATATGGTTAAAAATGATTAAATTTCTCTATTATTGATTCACCCCCCCTCTTAGTAATCCAACAATGGGTATCATAACAGATTCCTTCATAAATCAGTTTAACCATTGAAAGGTAGATCATGGAGAGTACCAACTCATATAAAAATGGAATACCACAATTTTATGGACATAAGTATTCTTTTTGGAGCATAAGGATGATGACATATATACATGTAGAGGGATTTCAAGTTTGGCAATCAATTGTAGATGGATACACAACACCAACAGTTCCACCAACAAATGACAAAGTAGTAAGACTTGGTGAGAATAATTCCAAAGCCATAAATTCACTTTTGAAAGGTTTCAGTGATACAGTATTCACAAAGTTGCACACTATAAATATGCTAAAGAGATTTGGGACAAGATTCAAAATGTTTATGAAGGAGATACAAAAGTCAAAGTAGCAAAGCTTCAGACTTACAGAGGTCATTTCGGACAACTAAAAATGAAGGAAGATGAAGATATCACAACCTACTTCTTACGAGTCGATGAAATAGTGAATGCAATCATAGGAATGGGAGAAGAAATTGAAGAATCTGTAATTGTTCAAAAGATACCAAGATCTCTTCCTATGAGATTCAACCCTAAGATATCATCACTAGAAGAAAGATCGGATCTGGACTCAATAAGCATGGAAAAACTGCATGGAATCTTTATAGCATATGAAATGAGAACTGAGCAGGAAAATCTAGATGTAAAAAAAATAGCCTTCAAGGCATCCAAAAGATCAAAGCAAAAGAAAAAGAAACAAGAAGAATATAGCAGTAGCAATGATGCCTCGGAAGATGATGAAGAAGTGGCCAACTTCGTCAAAAGACTAAACAAGGGAACCAACGGTAGGTATAGAGGTAAGCTCCCTTTAATTTGTTTTAATTGTGATGGTATTGGTCATTTTGATAACAAATGTCCTCATAAGAAAAAGAGAAATGATGAAGGTTACTCAAAAGGAAAACATACATATAAAGGCAAAAGAACTACAAAGAAAGTTTTCAAGAAAATATTATACAACAAAGAAGACATCTCATCATCAGACAAAGATGAAGTCAGTAACAATGAGACAGAAAGAGTTCTATTCATGGCAGTAAAAGACTTTGACAAAGAAGACTCCGAAGAAGAATATGAAGAATCCGAAGAAGAATGTGAAGAATTCGAAGAAGAAATTGAAGAGGTAGAAGTTGACTATCAAGAAGAATTAATGTGTGCCATAGAAGTTATCATAAGAGAAAAGAAGGAAAACAAGAAACTACAAGCAGAACTAGACAAGAAAAAAGGCACTCGAGAACTAGAACAAATGATCACAAAATTGAAGGTTCAAATAGAATAATATAAAAGAATTGAAGAAGCACTCAAAGAACAACTAGAAGAAAAGGACAAGATCATTGGAAACTTGGAAGTAGAGGTTGTC
This sequence comes from Picea mariana, assembly GCA_032191745.1. NCBI lineage: Eukaryota > Viridiplantae > Streptophyta > Pinopsida > Pinales > Pinaceae > Picea > Picea mariana. Next base: position 45,701 of record JASDQU010309356.1, read on the forward strand.
ACACTAAGAAAGGATATTCAAAAGAAAAATATGCAGAATAGCTCAAAAGTTCTGGATGACATTATCAGCAGTAAAAATTCTCATCTTGACAAGACGAGACTTGGATACAATCAGACAGAAAAGGGATCAAGCTCCAAAACAACAGAGCAAGAAAAAAATCCAAAGAGCTATGCAGAAACAATCAAAGAGGATACAAAGATATACAAGGAAGATTACAGGGACACTCCTCCACCAAGAAGATTCAGATTTCAGAATCAACAACAAATGGATAGGCTTCAAGAAGAAGAAGGATTCATAAGAGCACCTCCTTTTAGAATATCTTCAACTCCTAGGTATCAAACTATATTTTTTGGTTTATGTTATGCATGTAATAATTTTGGACATAAATTTGTGAATTGTAGAGCTAACAACAAGCACAATAACAACTTTGAGAGTTATACACAAAGGGATTATTCAAGGAGACCTAGTGACACACAAAGAAGAAGGTACAACAGGTTTGAATCTTTGAGTACTGAAGTAGAATGTTACAAATGTAAAAATTTTGGACACATGACCAAGGATTGCAGAATGATAGTCCCTCCTAAAGAACCTCAACAGAATAACAACAACCACAGACAAGAACCTCAGAAAATGACATGGATAAGAAAGAAACATCAGTATAACAATGAAGAATGCATAGTCTCTCTACAAGCTAATCAGAAGAAACATGGTTGGTATGTTGACAGTGGATGTTCAAAACACATGACAGGTGATAAAGACAAATTTCTTACATTATGAAAAGAAAAAAATGGATCAGTCTCATTCGGAAATGATAATTCATCCAAAATCATTGGAAAAGGCACAGTCTGAATTGGGAACAAAAATGAAAAGGCACAAAATGTTCTGTTGGTAGAAGATATGAAACATAATCTTCTAAGTGTGAGTTAAATGTGTGACCAAGGTCATAAACTTACGTTCGATTCAGAAAAGTGTGATATAAGAAAAGAAGGTTCAGGGAAATTGGTCGGTACAACTGCAAGAACTTCAAACAACATATATGTGTTAAGTGAAATTGGAAATGAAAAGTGTTGTCTAGGAAAGGAAGATGAAAGTTGGCTATGGCATAAAATAATGGGTCACATGCATTTTGATAACCTTGTCAAAGTCAACAAAATATAAGAAGTCAGAGAAACGCCCCAAATCACGAAACCAACCAACACTTTATGCAAGCATTGTCAACAAGGAATGAATACAAAGACCAGGTTCAAATCAAAGGAATATTCAACAAAACGACCACTGTAAATTACACACACTGATCTAGTTGGATAAACTACAACGAAGGGATTAAAAGTGAAAAATACTTTATGTTATTAGTTGATGATTATACAAGAATGACTGCAGTTTGCTTTCTCAAGAACAAGTTAGAACCTTTTGAAAACTTCAATATCTACAAGGAAATGGTTGAAAATGAGATGGATTCAAGAATCAAATGTTTGAGATCTGATAATGGAGGAGAGTTCACTTCAAAGGAATTTATGGACTATTGTAGCAGTCATGGAATAAAAAGGCAATTGTCCATTGCTAGGACACCTCAACATAATGGAGTTGTTGAAAGAAAGAAAAGGACAATACAAGAAATGGCTCGAACAATGATAATGGATTCCAAATCAACAGATATATTTTGGACACAGGCAGCGCATACAATAGTTCACATTCAAAATAAAGTAACTCTTAGAAACAACACTGATAAAACTCCCTACGAGCTATGGAAAAGAAGACCAACAAATGTGAAGCACTTCAGAGTTTTTTGAAGAAAATGCTACATCAAATGAGAAGATGGCAGAAAGGGAAAGTTTGACTCGTGTGGACAAAGGAATACTTATTGGTTACTCAAGTTCAAGGAAAGCATACAAGTGTTACAATCTAAGATTGAACAAAGTTGTGGAAAGCATCAACGTAACAATTGATGAAACATGCAGACCAGAATCAAAGGAAGAAGAAAACAAATCAATGGAATGACTTTTCGAAGAAGAAGATGAAAAAGAAGTAGAAGAGGAAGATGAAGATGAAGAAAATACAACAGAAGTAGAAGAGAAAGTTTAGAAAGTATCTCCAAATACACCTAGCAAACGAGTACAAAAGAATCATCCTTCAGATGAGATTATTGGAAAACAAGATGCAGGAGTTGAGACTAGAAGAAAAATCCATTCACCAGAACAAACACACCTCACACTCTTATCTAAAATTGAACCAAACTGTTTTGAAGAAGCCAACAATGATGAATTTTGGAATAAGGCCATGGATGAAGAATTTGATCAAATAGAGAAAAATGACACTTGGGAATTGGTTCCAAGACCAAACAATAAGAATGTGATAGACACAAAATGGGTTTTCAGAAATAAATTGAATGAAGATGGACAGGTTACAAGGAACAAAGCTAGATTGGTATGTAAAGGATATGCATAGATTGAAGGAATCGACTTTGAAGAGACATTTTACCCAGTTGCCAGAATGGAAGCAATCCGTTTACTTTTAGCTTATGCATGCTCCAAAAATGTTAAAGTATATTAGATGGACGTAAAATCATCTTTTCTGAATGGGGAACTTGAAGAAGAAGTCTACATTGAACAACCAGAAGGATTTCAGTTGTTAGAGAACACAGACTATGTATGTAAATTAAATAAGGCCTTGTATGGTCTAAAACATGCTCCTAGAGCATGGTACTCTAGATTGGATAAGTATCTGCAGCAGGAAGGGTTCAGAAAATGAAGCGCAGATAAAAATCTCTACATCAAGGTAGGTCAAGGTAATATTTTATTAATTGAATTTTATGTTGATGATATTATTTTAGGTGATGATGATGACAGGTTAAGCCATAAATTTGCAAAAGACATGCAGAATGAATTTGAAATGTCGTTACTCGAAGAACTATCCTTCTTTCTAGGACTTCATATATGTCAAAGAAACCAAAGAATTTTTATTTCTCAAACCAAGTATATCAAATAAATGATAAAGAGGTTTGGAATGGAAGATTGCAAACCAGTTATCACTCCCATGCAAACCAGTTGTAAGTTGAGCAAAGATGATGATTCGAAGTCTAAAGATCAGAGGCAATACAGGTCAATGATTGGAAGCCTACTATATATGACAACATCCAGACCATATGTAATGCAAGCAATTGGACAGGTGGTATGATTTCAAGTAGCACCAAAGGAATCACATGTATTAGCAATAAAGAGGATTTCCAGACATCTCAAAGGGACATAAGAGTTTGGATTATGGTATCCAAAAGGAAAAGATATATCACTTATTACCTACACAGATGCAGATTGGGCAGGTTGTATTTATGACCAACAAAGCAACAGTCGAGCAACGTTCTACTTAGGTGAGTGTTTGGTATCATGGCTAAGAAAGAGACAATCATCAATATCTCTATCTACAGCCGAGGCAGAGTATATTGTAGTAACAACATGTTGTACACAGGTTATTTGGATAAAACAAACATTGACAAATATACATGTTGAGTATGATGAGCCCATTCCAATATATTGTGATAATACAAGTGCCATCAGTATCTCAAAAAACCCGGTGATGCACTCCAAGATGAAGCAGATTCCAATCAAGTATCACTTTCTACGAGAACAGGCTGCAGAAAAGAACATCAGATTTGAGTATGTGGGCACAAAAGAACAAGTGGCAGACATCTTTACAAAACCACTTCCATGGGAAGCCTTTGAACATCTTCATCAAATAATTGGAGTTATTTCTACTCCAAAATGAATTCTTTTTGAATGCTTATCTTATATATCTTATATGTACACGAGGAAGCACCATAAGAGGACAGTCCAGTCATGGGGATCAGCCCCGTATGGAAAGATACCTTTGCCATTGATGACAAAGGAGGGGAGATTTATCATATGCAGAGGATAGAGGCATGGTTCCAAGGGGAGCAAATTTATCAGATGTAGTGGACAGAGGAAAATTTATCAAATATAGAGGATAGAGGCACATTTCTAGTGGGGAGCATGAGTGATATGATTTCATTATTGCATTAGAGTGTTTCCATCAATGCTAAAGGGGGAGATTGTTGATTAAGGTTGGTTTTCATTGACGTCAATGCTTAAAGAAAGCCCCACAGCACAAAGGTTTGGCTAATGGACCCAATATTCTTTGATGTAAATATGACTCATTATTTTCTTGTCATGGTTGATAAGAAGTAAATATGGATGAACTCCAAAGTGGTCCCCTTATGGTGAAATCCCTCACAGGAAGACGCTTTGCGGAGTAAGAGAACACATGCTTAATTGTGGAATAATGAGATGAAGGACAATGACTTTATAAGATAAAATATCCTATATGGATAGTAATTGTCATTCCATTTCCAATGGTATGTGGAACGTCACATAACTCCTCACGGTTAGAGAGTTATGTCCATGAGAAGTTGGAGACCCCAGGTTTGGGTAATGGACCCAAGTTTGTTTGATGGATAACGGTATGAGTTATAATATATTTTCAAATAATACTATTCTATATATATATAGTACATGTCATTCCATTTCTTTTGGTATGTGGAACATCACATAACTCCTCACAGTTTGATAGTTATGGACTTACGAAGTTGGAGGACCCTCATATGTCATCTAGAAGCCCCAAAAGGTCAAAGTAGTCAAAGTGGTATAAGAGATTTTAAAAGGTAAATAATAAAGTGAAGTAATGATTGTATTATAATTCAAAGTGAATAAAANGGGCCAAGTGACCTAGAAGATGTTTTTAAGGAAGCTACTTTGAGAGTATAAATAAGAGGCAAGGCTCTCTCATTTTAAACACACTTGAGCATATTGAATATCTATAGGTGTATGAGGTAACCAAAGATATCTAAGCCAAAATTTTGAGGGAAGGTGAAGAAAATAAGGCCGAAATGCAAGGAAGGATAAATTCTTTTGATGGTGCTTTCTAAGGTATGTTATTTACATGTCATCTCACCATTTTCGATATAACATTTTTTATATAATGATTCATACCATGAAATTTATATGCCATTGCGAAAACATATCTAGGTATCTGTGGTAAAAAATTCATCTTGTGGGTCATTGTATTTTTGGAGTTACACTCCGTGGAAAATAGGGTTTGTGGCTAGTCCTGAAACTAGTCAAAAACAGGTGTTTCAGGTAAAAATGTCATAACTTCTTAATAATAGATCCAAATGTGTTGGTTAGTTTACAGTATGTAGTATGTTTTGTAACATTTTTTGATCAATTCAACAAAAATTTTGTGCGAGACGCGCTCTACAATGTCGCTCTCTAGAATAATCCAGAATTCAAAAAGGTATGTCATTTTTTCTATAACTCCTTTTATGAGAGATTACAAGTAGTGAAACATGGAGGAATTGCATAAACCACACTAAGTAACATTGTGTATTAGTTTCATATCTATATACTTTATAGGTACAAAGTTATAATTACTTCAAGTTAGTGTTGTTGACTAATCCAAAACTAGGCATGTGAGACTAAAGAAAAGTTTGATGAAAATGCTAGTCTCTTCTTGTTGAAGGAAGGTTTTCATGAATGTGATCATATACAACAGGTCTATTATAGATCTACAAATCATATTTGGATGATGAAATTGATGAGGGATTTTGGTTGAGGTACATGTTGAGTACATGGTTGAGACAAGTAGTTGATGAGTTGGCACATACATGAAATGTACAGTTGATGATGTTGGTACATATTGATGAGTCATAGTTGATGAGTAGTTGAAATATGATTGGTACATACTTGGTACATGGTTGTATGCACTTTCTTATGGTACAGGTTTCTTACAAGTTATTTGGTACAAGTTGGTGCATGGTTGATGCACTTGTTTATGGTACAGGTTGATTACAGGTTGAGGTACATGTTGATGCATGGTTGATGCATGGTTCAAATTTATTGATACAAGTTTACAGCGGTATATCTCACAGTGACAAGTTGACAATGGTTCCATCATTCTACTTCTACTTCAGGGTGGCATGATGGGGCAATGAGCAGTGGTTGTAGCCACCTTTCGGTTGTAGCCTCCTTCTGGTTGTAGCTAGAGAATTGGAAAGTTGGAGCTTCCCTCAGGTTGTAGGCTGAGAAACTAGGGGGTTGGAGCCTCCTTCTAGTTGTAGCTAGAAAACAAAGGAAGTTGGTTCTTCCAATGAATGTAATTCTTCAAGACATATAAGAAAAAACATTCTGTGGTTTTCTCCTGATTTGGGTTTCCACGTAAAACATTGGTGTACTGTGTATGTGTATGTTTGTTAATTTTTTCATTGCTTATTTACTCTATAGTTATTGGATGATAATTCGTCATTGATATAACACTTGGATTATATGGTTAAAAAAGATTAAATTGCTCCATTACTGATTCACCCCCCCTCTCAGTAATCCAACATTATTCATGTATATCATGCAATTTTGGGTGTTGTTTGTAGGTCGTGGAACAATGCAAGGGAAATATTGAACATGCTTGTCTGGGAACCCATAAGAGAAAAAGTCGGTAAGTATGGAATACGGAAATGGTTGGTGGAATTCATTTTTTCTAATATATTGATATTTGTAATAGATATCCCATTATCTGGCAGGATATTTTTTGCATCTTTCTGGACAAGTTGTGTAGCGACAATTATTATGATGGTCTCCTCGAGGCATGGTGATATGTCAACATTAAACCTTAGTTATTGCATACTTGGAAACAAGTGTGAAGGTGGTGCGCACAAGAAACAATGATTAGGAATTGGATATTTCATGAACCCACCAACTTGATGATCCAAGAAAGAGATTTGAAGAAATGGTGAAGTATGGAAAGTGGACGGACAAGCTTCAAAATGGGGTGAAAATAGTTCCACAAGAGACGTGAGGACCCAACGCTCAAATTGTAGGTCTCAAAAATTTTGAGTGAAAACTATGTAACACGGAAGAGGGTATGATGTGAGAGTCCGACTGTAAATTTGTATATCGCGGAAGTCATGGTGCTATTTGCAGGTCACAGAATAATGGAAGTGAAAAATAGAGCCTGCCTACCTGGAAATCTGCGATCGAAGAAGTGGCTAGGTATGGAATGGGGAAGCGGTCGGTCAAAGTCACGATATAAAACCACGAGTGAAAATGTAAACCCATGAGTCCGCCAACCCACACAGCTAGACATTTTTGAAAAAATGACTGAGTAACGAGAAAAATAAAGTAGAGGGGAAAGAGAAATGAGAATTTGGTTAAGTATAAAAGAGGGAAAATAAGGGATAATATATTCAAACCTGTAATAGATATCCCATTTCCTGGAAAGATTTTTTTTGCATATTTCTGGAGAAGTTGTATACTTATTGCATATACTTGGAAAGTCCCATTGAAAAACCATCATTTTCTAGTCCAATATTTTATCCACTTACTCATTTTTTATTGTGCTTTTACCATTAAAAAGAGTGTGAGCAAATGCTTTGTTGAAGATTAGTTTTTATTGCAACTTGTGGGAGTAATTGTGTTCTTGATACATTCCTCCATGACTTTGACATATTAACTTAAGTATTAAACTTCTTTCATGATGGCTTGTTAGCATTAAAGCTTAATAATTGCATGTCTAGAAACAAAATGACAATCTTGAATTTTAGTATTGTAGTTGATTTCATAGTCTCAGTTGACTATAGCCACCATAGATCCTTTTTTTTTTATTCACGAACAAGAAATTTGGTAATTTCATTAATAAAGTAAAAAGTGCTCAAATAGAGGCTAGGGGATGGGCAAATAATAAAATGTTCGCTTTCAGAGTAAAGGAATCAAGGAAGCAAAAGGGAAATAAGAAATCGTTTGCTTAGCAAGGCTGGGATGAAAATGAAAATTCTAGGGCGGGGCCCCAACTTTCTCATCGTGATTTGTTCTTTCTATGTTCTATCTACATTACCAATAGAATTGAATGTTGGTTTGAATCTGTCTGAAATTCATTTTTGTTTTCATAAAATCCTGATGGGATCGGTGCAATGCATTGTCATATAATTGTTAAATGCACCATATTAGATCAAATTACTTGAGCCAATACAATATTCAAGAACCACAGGACTATCGAACCATGCAAATGACAAGTGGTGTTAAATTTAGAAAAGAAGCAACAACCAAGATTACAAGGAAATTTTTTTAATAGTAAATCCATTGAAAAACAAAATATTGGGCAGTGTATATCTATCCATAGAAATTGGACTGAGTTCTTTGCACCAAAACATTGAACATATTTGTCATAAACAGAGGTACATGATCTACAACATGTAGGAGCCATCCAGATTCTCTTCAATGTGCATACAAAACTCATTACCATGATTTTGTTTAGGAAATCCTTCCAATCTTCTCCACGAAAGGTCAATGTTCGATGTCGCAATCTCAATATCTTGCAAAAGACCTGAGGTGAAAAAGAAACAAGAGAGTGGTTCTACAGTGGAATAAATCCTTGGCTTGAAGCAAGTGAACAACACTCCTACTCCTGACGTTGGCATCGCTCCAATGTTGCACCCCAACAAGAAAGCAACCCATAATTTTTTAAACGCAAGAGGACATAATAAACCATCCTCACAGTAAAATTGATAGTTCTCACAATCTTCCCATGAGGAAGAAGACGAAAAATGTTGCAGGTCAAGCGAAAGAGCCCGAAACTTAAAGTTAGGACATACCAAGTGACCACGTCCTCACAATCGAAGACTTCAGGGACACAAGCTTCACGAGAAGTTCTAGAGGCCCAAATTAGTCCATTCTGGACAGAAGGGGATCAGTAGTAGGAATATGATTTTCACCAGTGGGAGTTCTGGTCCTCATCCCCTAATATGTTAATTGTATATCCAGAGAATAAGAGAGTGGTCCCACAATTGAATAATTATTTGGCTTGAAATATATATCTGGGAGCATCGAGACCATTTCCTTACAGTGAAATACTTTCGCCCATAACGAAATAATATGGACCTCTTGAATTCCTACTCTTGAGATGCAAAGCAACTATTGCATTTAGCGTCGGTTTCTTTTTTGAAACCCCCTCTTCTAGTCTTGTCAAGGCCTCCATCGTCGAGCTGGGAAGTGCCCCCCGTTATGGTTGATTTCAATTTGGGCATAGGAGTGGGAACAATGTCTGCATTGCCATCATCCATTTTCGTATCATCATCCATCAAATCATCTTCTCCTAGCTCGAAATCGATTATCAGGAAGGCAGGAAGGTTGTCTGAGCAAGCCGAGTTGTCTTGAAATATATCTCTCGGTTCACAAAGGGACCATCTCCTTTTTTTCTTCTAGGCAGAGGGAGATGAGTAGTAAAAGTATTTTTTAGAGTACTGGAACTTCTGGTCATCATGACCGAAGGTGTTTACTGTATCTGGACAGAGCTGTTGTTGAACTGCTGCCATAAGTTAACGACAATTCTTGTTTATTCGAGATGATATTTGAAATGAAAATTAGGAAGGGATAATATAACCCTTTACAATCTTGTTTTAATGCATATCAATGGAAGATCTCGTCGATCCTTTTGCTAATCAGTGACAATCTCCACGATTCATGCATAATGAGTTGTTACCATTAAAGCTGACTAATTGCATATTTAGAAAAAAGCACGAAGGTGGCGGTGATGGTGAAGAGCGATTAAGGATTAGATATTTCATAAAGGCGTCAACCAGACGATGCATAAAAGAGATTGCATGATGCTTGAAATGAATACTTGGAAAGGATAGCACAAGTCTCTGCAAATCTTGGTTTAATTTGTATTAATGACGAATCTTCTCCATCATTTCAAACATTAATGAAAATCTTAATGGTACCTGCATGATGAGCTATTAGTATTAAAGATTAATAATTGCATATCTCGAAAGAAGTGCGAAGGTGGTGGGGATGTTGAAGAGCAATTAAGAATTGAACATTTCGTCTACATGCCAACTCCTGAAAGAGACTCCAAGAAATGGCCAAGTATGGAAAGCGGTCGGGAGGGCTTCAAAATAGGGTCACAAGTTATAGTCATGATACGTTACGGGTCGATGGTCAAATTTTATGTTTCCAAACTTTTGACTGTAGAATGTGTAACACAGAATAGGGCACAATGACGGATTTCAGCGGTCAATTTTTATATCGCGGAATTTCGAGTGTTGCTTGTAGGTAGCAGAACAATGGAAGAACAATGTTGAGCAAGCCTGGCCAAGAATCGACACTGGTTATAGTTGCCAAGTATGCAATGGGTAAGGGGTTAGTCAGACTCGTGATATAAAAGCATGAGACATACTCAGAACAGGGAATATTGATGGTCTTGAAAACAGGGCCACAAGTTCTACTCAGGTGACATGAGGGCCCGATGGTCAAATTGTATGTATCCCAACTTTTGATTGCAAAATGTGTAACATGGAACATGGGACAATGATGGACTTCAACAGTCAATTTGTATATTGCATAACTTTGAGTGTTGTATATAAAAGCATGAGACATTTGGAAAAACAACACATTCAAAAAAATGACTAAGTAACCAGAAAGGGAAATAAAATGAGAAAAAAGAAAGGGGGATTTGGTTGCCAATATGTAGATCGGGGAAGTCCGGGTGTTGTTTGCAGGCAATGGAACAATGGAAACGCAATGTTGAGCCCACCTATTTAGGAACTTGTGATCCAGAAAGTTTTCTAAATATGAAATGCGAAAGCAGTCGGTCGGACTCGTGATATAAAAGTATTAGTGGAAATATGAAGACGTGAATCCGCCAACCCTCGCACCTAGAAATTTTCCAAAAAACAACTAAGTAACCAGAAAGGGAAAGTAGAGGGAAAAAAGAAATGGGATGGCAATTTTTAGAAGCAGGAATTGGTGTAAGAAATCCCCATTAATGGTATTAACAGTAACTATGAAGTGCATTAAATAGGTGAACATGTTCTTAAATCAAGGAATAGATAAAGTGATCCATGCTTATAGTTTCCAGGATGTGTTTGTATAAGAGAAGCATCGAAAAGCCACAAGAAAATCAATTTTGGAATATTTAAGTAAAATTATTGTACTGTCAACTTCACCGTAAGTATAACAACAATGAATTTGAATATTAAGACGAATTTGAATTTTAATGTCCTGTGGTTGATATGATAGTTCCATTGGAATTCACATAGTATATATCCTTTTATTCTAAAATATTCCTAGAGATGAATTTCTCTAAGTTCATCGACCAAGGAAAAGTGCTAAAATGATCCACATACTACATTTGCATCAGAGAGATTATATTAAAATGCAAAACAGGTCCTGTATATTCTTTAGGATCATAGAAAAACCACCAAGATCTTGAATGTATCATTAATTTTTCAGAACGAAGCATACAGCCAAGATCCAAGTAAACACCAAATGTATTGAAATTCGAGGAACAAGGCAACAAATGAACACAGAAGACGCCAAGTGAGATCCCACAAGGGTCCATAGAGTAGTACACATCGACCTATGCATCAAACAATTTGATGTATATAAAAAAACATGTGGCATTTGTTTTCTCTTACATATGGTATATGTTCCCATGAGAAAATAACCAAGGCCATGAGATATGAACAAAATTCTACCAAACACACGACAACACAAAACCAACGGAGCTTTGCCATTGTATCCCAGCTATAACCAAACCCCCAAATGGAGAACAAAAAAATTGTCGATTATTATTTTACCATGAAGCAAGATCACTATGAACATTTGTTTTTGATAGTGCCATGTTCTATCACTACCATTTTTAACAATGCCAAATTTCCAATATTATTGAAAATGCCTGATGGTTCTACCCAGAAGAGAAAGCCATTTCAATGGTTCAAAGGATGGTCTTGAGTTATTCACAGTTGGATACTTTGTATGGGGTTTGTTGTCATGCTTCCCATTTATAGACTGGACAATCTTATGCACTTGTATATCGACAATAAATGCACCTGCCTGTATGAATTCTAATGCCTGAACTCCACAATCTCTATAGCGAGTTCTGGAGATCTCAAGATCATGCTTCAATCCATGTTGAGTCCTTTTTTTTCAATTAGGGCATCGAGAAAATGCAGATATCATACCATAAATGTATAGTTGGAGATCATCTTATTTTTTATTTGGGTACCCAAAAAATGTAGAAATCTTGCCATGGCTATATAGTTGGAAAATATTTTTCCAATTTGGGCACCCAAAAAGGTGCAGACTCCTCCAACAAACCCACAACTAGCCACCATTCTTTTTTCATTTGGACACCCCAACAAATATGAAAAATTATTATTGGGAGATGCAAAATAAAATTAAAATAACAACAATGATTTGATTTGTAGTTAGATTCTCCTTGTTTTTTCAAGTGCACAAAAAGAGAAAATCTTTGGAAAGAAAATTTTACATCCATAGATGTAATTTTTTTTCTTTGTGGTTTTTTTTTTCGAGTCGATATGCAATATTGCATTGTCCTCATTTAAGGTAAATTTTCTATGTATCCGAAAGTCGTGCAACATGTAGACATTGTTTTCCTTTTCTGTAGGTATACTTCATATGGCAATTTTTCTAACCCAGGAAGAACATCTTATAGAAGAGGTTGTCTAGTTGTACAATGTAGGATTGTGTTGCCCATGGTTCAAATGGCAGTGTTGAGGCAATTTATATATATGTAAGGGAATTTTTTACTGCATCGTAGACAATCAATTGTATCATCATTTATCAAAGCAGAAGTAGAAGAAGGAGAGTTGCATTTGGAACATACAGGGTCGAAGGGGGTTGAGTACGCATTCACTGCAACCAAACCACCCTCAACCTGGGCACGTGAGCATAGTAGTTA
>JASDQU010309356.1:58499-71725 GCA_032191745.1 Picea mariana
TACAACTGCACAAAAAAAAAAAAAAAACTGCAGAAAATTGGTGAAGGTAATTTGTATGAGAAAAGTGAGGATGAAATTATAGATGTATACGCACAACAGTTGTAGATCTAGTTAGTTTCTTTAGATACTGTACTATGTTCGCAATTCTGTTACAAATGCTACTTGGTTTGTGTGAAAGATCATTTATTTAACATCTCTTTTCTTTGTTATATTTTTGAAGATCATAAGTGGAAATTGTCCTTCGTGCAATTGTTGTTCCATTGAGGAAAACAAATTTGAATAGGTGTCGAGCAATTGCAGCTGCAACAAGGAACAGTGCAATAGTTGTGTAACATAATCGAGATACATGGACATGTGAAAGTAAAGGACAAAACTGGATATGGAGAATGGTACCATTTCCTTGTCGTTCTTTGACTCTCCATATTTTATATGGAAAATGTGTTGCGAGCCAAGTTTTCTTGCGAGTGTGACAACTACACCAATGGTTCTGATTGGGTAAGTGTCGTTTCTCTATGCAAGTTGGTTGATAGTTATGTCCAGGACGAAACGATATTCTGAAAAAATAGAGAGGATTTTTTCCACAATACTTGTTTCATTGAGAGATATAGTTCAATCACAATCACCATGGTCATATACTATTTTGGGAAATCTATTAAAATTTGTAATGGATATCCCATTACCTGGAAATATTTTTCTTGCATGTTTCTAGACAAGTTGTGTGGGAATAGCCAATGTGACTATCATAAGGGCCTCGTTGTCTGTCATGTTAGCACACATAATGGATCTAGTTTTGTTTTCCTTCTCCAAGTAGGTTCTATAGACGACCATTATGTCCTCGATGAACACTTGTCCAGTTCGGTGGTTGTTCAAGCCCTCTATTGATAGTATTTTGGGTGTTATAAGTTTATACTTGGTGACATTTTTTGAACAGGAAAAGTAATGTGAATGGTAGTTTGCATTATTTTTTTGGTTTTCTTTTTTCTTGGCATAAATGTACAAGTAGACGCACAACTTGGATGAATTATGGAGCCAGAGTTTTGCAACTAAACCTCTTAGTCTGCGAAACTTGTGCTATTTTCGGTGTCTCTCTTATGCTCATTGATACTTCTTGTGAACTGCAAAGTATATGCTGCAAATGACATCAACATATTTACCATGTCATATATAAATAAATAGATGAAGATATTTGTTTGGTAAACATACAAGGAACACAATATATGCATATTTACCTTTGGCCTTATCGGTCTGTTGATGTTTGTGATGATTGACTGCTCATGGCCATGTCACTAGTCCAACTTTTTCCGATGCAAGCATGTGTAGATGAACATCAGAGGGACTAAATAAGCATGTGCATTGTGTATTGTCCATAATTGTTCTGAATGTCACATACAGGGTCGAAGGATATGGAATATGAAATAAGGTCTTAAGGGATACTCAGGAAACATGAGGACCCGACGGTCAAATTGTATGCCTCGTATTTTTTTACTGCAAAAATGTGTAATGGGAAATAGGGCATGATGGGAGGGTACAACGAACAATCTGTATATCATGGAACCTTTGAAGCTAGAGGTGCAATATTGAACCCGCCAGACCGAAAACCTGCAATAGAAAAAGTGGCTAAGTATGGAATGAGGAAACTGTCGGTCAGATTCATGATATAGAAGCATGAGTATAAATGTGAACCTGTGAATCCACCAACCTGTACACCTAGATATTTTCAAAAATTCAACTAAGAAAAGCAACTAGAAAGAAAAAGTATACAAGAGAAATAAAGGGGAATTTGGTTAAGTATAGAAGAGGGAAAAAAATGGATAATAGAAAGTGGGAAAATTAGAAATGGGGATGACAATGTTTGGAAGAGGGAAGTATCAACAAAGGCCCATTGTTGCCAAATCATCATTTTCTAGTCCAATATTATATGCACCCACCCGTTTTGTGTGTTTGATTTACTAGCACAGTTGGCATACCTTTTCGAAGATTGTACTACAACCCCCTCTACTGTGGCATATACGAGTTCATTTTCTTGTCCAACCAATCCGTTTCTTTCAATATAGCAACATCGAACATACAGTGGACATGAAGGTAAGTTAGTATTTAGAAAAACATGTAAAACAAAGAAATACAGTTCTATTTATTTCAATGTAACAGCAAAGAGAATACAATTAGCATGAGGATAAGTTACTATGTAGAAAGATACGTGGTATCTACATACAGTAAAATAGGTGCAAAGCAGTAGAACAAGTAGAACAAATATACACACAATAAATGAAATACTAAACACTGGAATATGAAATAAAAGTAGAGGCACACACCTTTGTAATTCCTCTACATTCACGACAAAGAGTCCATCATCTTCTCCAGCCACTTTGTTTGTTTAAATGTAGCAATGTAGAAAAATACAATGGACATGAAGGAATTTGGTATGCAGGAAGACATGTAAAAAAAATAAACAGAGTTCGATTTATTTCAATGTAGTGGCATAGAAAATACAAAGGACATGAAGATAAGATATTATGTAGGAAGATACACAATATCTACATACAATAAATTAGGTGAACACATATACAAACAATAAATGAAATACAAAACAATAGAATATGAAATAACAGTACAAGCATATACCTTTGTATCTCTTCTTCTACACCTGTTGTAAAGACTCATTTGTTTTCTCCAGCTATTTTGTTTGTTTCAATGTGGGAACGCACAAAATACAATGAACATGAATGGAAGATGGTATGCAGGGGAGAGCAAGTAATATGTACATACACTAAATGAGAATCAACAAATAGAATAAAAGATAGTTAGAAACATGAACCTTTGTTTTTCTCCATGCATGGTTGTAATTATATAAAGTCTCTCTTCCCCAAAATATATTACAAGCCATAAAATATTAAGAAATTGTATGGCCATAGTTGAATGATTTTGGTTTTCTGCAACAAAGTATCTAGATATGCTTTGAGACACGGAAATATAATTTTGTAGTATCTTTGGTGTACATCTCATATTTCAAGTACAAGACAAATTGTATCGTGGTCACACTAGTCTGTGTACATGATAAAGAGGTTGTATTGTGATATGGCACATTTCACCATATATGGTTAATAAGTGTGTCTTGCACATGTTTTATCTTAACAAAAAGACAACGAACATTGTAATTGCACATATAGTTGTCCAATTATTTGTTATGCCACTATTTTGTATCATGTCAACAATGAAGTATCCTAGAATGATAATGGTTTTGTCCAAATGTAAATGGTGTGATGCATTTGAGAACACATTGATTATGCTAGCAATGTTGCATGCCAAACATCATAGAAACTGAATACTGCAATTTTCAATCCATGGAACACCACTCTTGCTAGCACCAGTAAACAACATATGTATCTCCAATGATCACCAAACTACAACACAAGCACAGAAGGAACCAGAAACATACGATGAACATGCCAGTATAAATAATCAAACATTCTTACTTGCAAACTGCAAACAGTAAACAAAAAAGAACAAATAGAAATGAAACTATGGCATCGAAACTTACTCTGAAATGATGAACGACAGAAGTGCAGATCGAATTGTGGGTGCAACACCTGGACTCCGCAAAGTAAAAAAAAAAATCAGATCCAACTGTGCATGCAGGACCCCAACCTTGCAAAGTTGAAGTAAACAAAAGCAAGCAACAAGCATCAACAGGTCCAACCGTAGGCGCAGGTCCCCAACCTTGCAAAGTTGAACCAAACAACAACAAGCAACAACCGACGAACCATCAAACAAGAAACACCCACCGAACCAACAAACAATGTATGTATCTTCAAGGATGACCAAATTGCATTCCAAGCATAGAAGAAGTATGAAACATACAATGGATATGCAACTGGCAGTGGACAACAATATTGTCCAAATTCACTGCAACATTGTATGGAAAAATTCAGGAAAAAATGTACTACGGGAAGTCTATTTAGGTAAACATTTAAGGCAGGTTGTTAGGTTGTTTAAGGGCCTCGCAGTATGCAAACATTTAAGCTGTTGTTTAAGGGCCTCGCGGTATGCAAACATGGTATGCAAACATTTAAGCTGCCAGGCCTATTGCAATACCTCGAGCTATGCTCTAAACCTTAGATATGTAAACATTTCAATACAAATATAAATAATAATAAAATAATATATTAATATAAAGTCAACAAATTATCAATGGCTATAGTCTCTCTACTTCTTGAAAGTGATTAATAATAATAAAAAAATTAATAATAACATATAAAGTTTTTTTTTATTATATAAAAAATAATATTTTTACTTTTATAGTAAAAATAATAGAACCAAAATTTACATCTTAGACAGGGACTATTAAATATAAAAATACAAAATATCCATTATAAATATAAAAGTGTCTTTTACAAAATATGGATCTGCAGTTGTCCATAATTACTCTCCCTTTTACATAGTCACACCGTGTAAATATGTATGATGTCTAATTGATTTATTGAATTTGAACTACTTTATCTTGTAACGAAAAAAAAAAAATTGACAACATTAACAATTTTCGAATCTGCTTATTTTCCTCACTATGGCTGCTTATTTTCCTCATGATGGCCTAGCCATTGCCAATTAATGGATGGCTTGTTGTACAGAATCAGAATTATCGGATGGATGAATGACTCCTTTACTAACCCAACACAATCGAAATTAGAAAATATTTATATGGTGCTAAAATTTTCTACAAAATATCTATCTGCCTGTTATTGTCCATAATTACACTCCCTTTTACATAGTCACATATTGTTGTCCATAATTAGTCTCCCTTTTACATAGTCACACCCTGTAAATATTTATGATGTCTAAATGATTTTTTAACTTTGAACCGCTTTCTCTTGCAAAAAACTTTTGACCACATTAACAACTTTGGAGTCTGCTTATTTTCCTTCGATGGCCCAACCATTGCCAATTATTGGATGGTTGATGGCTTGTTCTACAGAATCGAGATCCTCTACTGACCCAACACAATCGAAACTAATGGATGGATGGGTGACTACAGTGGAATCCATTGTCAGTTCTGGAGGACGGGCATTCTCTACTTTACCTTTACTTTTATTTGACAGACGGACACCAATTGATGTCACTCTGGTTAGGTCACTCTATACACCTTCCCATCAACATAATCATTATCACAGCCACATGAATGTGGGTGATGAATTTCTAAAGACTTAGCAACTGCAGAACTTGACAATGAGGTATTTTATACATCTTTGTTAATTAGGTAAATGTGGTAATCATTGATAATGGCAATAAAATATTAATCATATTAAGTAAATGTGTAAAAGTAAATAAGGAAATCTAAACATTAAAATGCAAGAATATTATAAACATAAAATCTCATTATTAATTTTAAAAAACTAAAAATATATCAACATCTTCAATTACTAATCATAATAAAATTAGTTTTTATAATTAAAAAATCATTAATTGTAAGCATCTTCAATACGTATACCCTTTCACTGTAATAATAGTTATCACAAGTTTCTATTAATATTCAATAATACCCATGCCCATTTCATTCTCGCTCTTCACTGTCAGCTTTTCTTCAACATGACGTCCTCCTCCAAGGATAAGCTCATGTTCTTCATCCTCCTCTCACTTCATCTCTCGGCGATATTGTCTCAGGACATTAATGGAATCTCCATGGCCCTTCACACGAAGATGAAGATGAAGAGAGAGTCTACAGAGAATGAGCCTCTGTACTATCGCGGAGACTTCGAGTATTACATCAAATTATCGGTGGGCACTCCTGCACTCCGATACAGAACGATTTTTCTTCCCAGCAAGTCATCCTCTGCTGTGCCTGTACAATGTGCATATCCAAAGTGCAAAGACATGTGTGGGGATGGGAAGTGCTTCGGAAGCATCCACAACTGCTCGGGGTCCTGTCCAGACTGTGCACTTTAGTATGGCACGAGAAACACTACGGGGCATCTACTGACTGAGACCGTCATTGGAATATGGAGGAACGTGAGAAATAAAGAACTTCGGTGTTGGATGTTCGGTTGTTTCGTCCATGTCTTCTGGTATTGTAGGGTTTGGAAGAGGAGGTCTATATATGCCTTCCCAGCTTAGTCCTCTTCTTGGCAATAAATTTGCATTATTCCTTGACAGTCAAAACAACAGGAGCATGATAGTGCTCGGGGACATGGTAGTTTCCAAGAATATCCCTTTGAATTACACTCCCTTTCTAAGTGAGTCTGAAGCACCTTCTTTCAGGCCATACAACGAATTCTATTACATTGATGTCGAAGGAGTGAGTATTGGTGGAAAACGCTTGACGCTGCCCTCCAATTTACTGGCATTTGAAAGTGATGGCAACGGTGGAACCATAATAGATTCGGGCACTTCTTTCACCGTCTTTCCCGAAGCAATATATAAACAAATTGTAGATAACATTGCCTCTCAGATTGCATACAGAAGAGCTCGTGATGTTGAAGCTAATTCTGGCTTTGGATTGTGTTACAATTTGTCCGGTGTGGAGAATATTTAGTTGCCCGGGTTTGCATTCCATTTCAAGGGTGGCTCAGACATGATAGTGCCTGATGAGAATAGTTTCATTCCATATAGTTATGATACATTCTGCTTGGCAATGCTTGAGACCAGTTTTGATCGATACATTTTGATGTAGCTGTTGGACCTGCCGTGCTCATAGGAAACTATCAACAACAGAATTTTTATATGGTGTATGATTGAGAGAACAGTCGTCTGGGCTTCACTCACCAGACCTGCAAGACACTCCATTGATGGAAAGGATTAGAACACTGCCTAGTGTTGTACACATCCTAGGTATGGCCAAAAATTTGATTTCTGTAAGAAAAATGGAAGATGCAGGGGTAAAAACAATTTTTGAAAAGGTAACTTGCAGGATGGTTCGAGGAGAAATGGTTTTGATGAAGGGAGTTCAGTTTGGAAATCTGTATAAGATTCTAGGAAGCACTATTAGTTATGGTTGTAATAGCTCCATTGTTCCTGATATTGGAGTTGAAGAAGAAAGAACTCCTATAGTCTCTGGAGAAAATGTTATGTTGTGGCATCAAAGACTAGGGCATATCAGAGAGAAGGGTCTTCGAATACTACGTGGTAAAGGTATGGTCGAAGGTATGTCTAAATTCTCTCTGGATTTTGATTTCTGTGAACATTGTCTATATGGGAAGCAAAATTGGGTAAGATTCCCCTCTGGTGCAACGAGGGCAGAAGGAATTTTACAACTAGTTCACAGTGATGTTTTTGGATCTGTGTCGGTCCCATTATTGGGAAAATATATGTACTATGTCTCATTTATAGATGACTTCTCGAGGAAAACTTGGATATATCTCCTCAGGAAGAAATCTGAAGTCTTTGACAGGTTTAAAGAGTTTAAGGCTCTTGTTGAGAATCAAACAGAGAAATGAATTAAGGTGGTGAGGACAGATAATGGTGGAGAGTTTTGCGGAAATGAATTTGAAGAATTCTATAAGAAGTGTGGTATAGCAAGGCAGAAGACTACTCCATATACACCTCAACAGAATGGAGTTGCAGAAAGGATGAACAGGATGCTGATGGAAAAAGCAAGGTGCATGCTCAGTGGTGTCGGGATAGGGCAAGAATTCTGGGTAGAGGCAGTGGGTACTGCATGTTATCTGGTCAACAGATCACCCTCATTAGTGTTGGGTGACAAGACTCCACAAGAGGTATGGACTGGTAAGGAACCTTCTCTCACATATCTTAAGGTATTTGGCTGCGATGCATATGTTCATGTCCCAAAGGAAAACAAGATTAAGCTGGATAAGAAATGTATCTTTATTGGATATAAAGATGCTCTCAAAGGTTATAAGCTTTGGAACCCATAAACTAACAAGGTAGTGTATAGCCGATATGTGGTATTTAGAGAAATGAAGGATGTTGTTAAACATGAAGTCCTACCAAGTAAGGAAGAACCAGAGAAGATAGAGTTTTCTTTAAAGGATGATGAAGTAGACTCTACAGAAGAACATGAATAAGAAGAAGAAGATCCTCATACTCTAGTATTGAGGAGATCGGATCAAGAAAGAAGGCTACCGGAAATGTATAGTGCATCTAATTTTCGTTCAAATTTTTCTTTGTTTGTTACTGATGATGATCCTAGAACTATCAGGGAGGCAGTGGATTCAGAGGATGGAAATCTCTGGAAAAGGGCCATGGAAGAAGAAATGACATCTTTGGATAAGAATAAGGCTTGGGATCTAGTGGAGTTTCCAACTGGAAGAAAGCCCATTGGCAACAAATAGGTATTTAAAAAGATGCTGAATGCAGAAGGAAAAATGGAGAAATACAAAGCTTGATTAGTAGCAAAGGGTTATTCCCAGGTTGAGGGAATTGATTTTGGTGAGATTTTTAAGTTAACTTCTATAGGATTTTTGTTATCTGTTGCTGCTGCATTTTATTTTGAGGTAGAACAGATGGATGTGAAGACATCATTCCTGCATGGAGATTTGGAAGAAAAAATATTTATGAAGCAACCAAAGGTTATGTTGTGAAAGGAAAGAAGGAGCTGGTATGCAAGCCGAAAAAGTCCATGTATGGTTTAAAACAATCACCAAGGATGTGGTATCAAAAATTTGATACTTATATGCTGGGACATGGCTTCATAAGAAGCAAAGAGGATCACTGTGTGTATTCTAAATTAATTGGTGATCATTTGATTTATTTGGTCTTGTATGTGGATGACATGTTGCTGATAGGAAACAACAAGGAGATTATCCAGGATGTGAAAACTTAGTTGTCCTCTAAATTCGAGATGAAGGATCTTGGTGCTTCAAATTTCATTTTGGGCATGGAAATTAAAAGAGATCAAAAAAAGAGGAAACTCTGGTTAAATTAGAGAAAATATTTCGAGACAATATTTCAGAGCTTTAATATGTAGGAATGTAAACCGGTCAAGGTTCCTATTCTTSTTGGTGTAAAGTTATATGCAAATCAGTGTCCCAAGACACATGAATAAGAGGAGGACATTTCTCATGTTCCATATGTGAGTGCAGTTGGTAGTTTGATGTATCCAATGGTCCGTACTAGACYGGACATTGCACATGAAGTGGGAGTATTGAGCAGGTATATGTCAAAACCAAGGAAGGAGCATTGGATAGCAGTAAAAAGGGTTTTTCAGGTATTTGTGTGGCACTTCTAGCTATGGATTGTGMTATGAAGGAAGATCGGGATTGGACAGAGTCGTCGATATACATGGCTTTGTGGATGCAGACTGGGCTGGAGATTTGGATCGTAGGAGATCTACAAGTGAGTATGTGTTTAACCTGTTTGGAGGAGCGATAAGTTGGATGAGAAAAAGATAGGTTGTAGTGGCACTTTCAACTACAGAATCTGAATAAATGACAGCCACTCATGCAAGTAAGGAAGCAATATGGTTACAAAGATTGTGTTTAGGTATTGGGTTGGTACAACAAGCTGTAAGGATAGAGTGTCACAGTCAGAGTGAAATTTTTCTGGCAAAGGAGCCCTGCTTATCATTCAAAGACAAAGCACATTGATGTTCAATATCACTTTGTGAGAGACATGATTGAAGAAAAGAAAGTATCACTGATGAAGGTGGACACTTTGAAGAATGTTGCAGATTCATTAGCAAAATTTGTGAGCACTGAGAAGTTCTCTTGGTGTAGAGGATCCATGGGCATTGCTACCCTAGATTGTTGACTATGTAACCCTGTAACCCCCTGTGTGCAAACAAAACAACAAGTGGGAGAATGTTGGGTATGTGTTATATTCTTTGCACGAGTAGTAGTGCTTGAGCGTCTGCACCGGGCGCGTAGGGGGGTTAGAGGGGGGGCTGCTAGGCCCCCCTTCGGGGGGTGCAGGGGGGCAGATACCCCACGTGGGGGTTTGAGGGTAGCGCCTCTGGAATTTTTTTTTTGCCTTGGGAAACGTGACACCTACCTCGGGAAACGTGTGATGTATTTAGGTGGTTTTTCAGCACATGGTTTTTGCCAATGGTTTTCTATTTTCGGTTAAGGAATTAGGGTTTTGGACTAATCTAGGTCATTGGGTTAGGGTTTTGGATGCCATTGGATCCTATATGTATATTGTATTGTAAACAATGTAACACAATGAATGAATATAACATATGTTGGTTTTCCCGGTTTGGGTTTCTAGGGGAAAAATCTCTGTGTAATGTTTGTATTTGCCATTGTATCTTTTCTGTTATTTTCTGAATATCTGTTTACAGTAGACATTGTAAAAGGTTAGAATTTACAGCAACAAAGAGAATACAATTAGAATGAGGATAAGTTACTAGGTAGAAAGATACATTGTATCTACATGCAGTAAAATAGGTGCAAAGCAGTGGAACAAGTAGAACAAATATACACACAATAAATGAAATACTAAACACTGGAATATGAAATAAAAGTAGAGGCACACACCTTTGTAACTCCTCTACATTCACGACAAAGAGTCGATTGTCTTCTCTAGCCACTTTGTTTGTTTAAATGTAGCAATGCAGAAAAATACAATGGACATGAAGGAATTTGGTATGCAAGAAGACATGCAAAAAAAATAAACAGAGTTCGATTTATTTCAATGTAGCGGCATAGAAAATACAAAGGACATGAAGATAAGTTATTATGTAGGAAGATACACAATATATACATACAATAAATCAGGTGAACACATATACAAACAATAAATGAAATACAAAACAATAGAATATGAAATAACAATACAAGCATGTACCTTTGTATCTCCTCTTCTACACCTGTGGTAAAGACTCATTTGTTTTCTCCATCTATTTTATTTGTTTGAATGTGCGAATGCACAAAATACAATGAACATGAATGGAAGATGGTATGCAGGGGAGAATAAGTAATATGTACATACACTAAATGAGAATCAACAAATAGAATAAAAGATAGTTAGAAACATGAACGTTTGTTTTTCTCCATCCATGGTTATAATTATATAAAGTCTCTCCTCCCCAAAATATATTACAAGCCATAAAATATTAAGAAATTGCATGGCCATAGTTGAATGATTTTGGTTTTCTACAACAAAGTATATAGATATGCTTTGAGACATGGAAATATAATTTTGTAGTATCTTTGGAGTACATCTCATATTTCAAGTACAAGACAAATTGTATCATGGTCACACAAGTTTGTGTACATGATAAAGAGATTGTATTGTGATATGGCACATTTCACCATATATGGTTAATAAGTGTGTCTTGCACATGTTTTATCTTAACAAAAAGACAATGAACATTGTAATTGCACATGTAGTTGTCCAAATATTTGTTATGCCACTATTTTGTATCATGTCAACACTGAAGTATCTTAGAATGATAATGGTTTTATCCAAATGTAAATGGTGTGATGCATTTGAGAACAAATTGATTATGCTAGCAATGTTGCACGCCAAACATCATAGAAACTGAATACTACAATTTGCAATCCACAGAACACCACTCTTGCTAGCACCATCTTCGTATCCTCTTCTTTTATAAGAACATTTTGCAAAGACATGTAGGTATTGTCCAGAGGTAGGAAAAATAATTGGAGAAAAATTTAAGAGCAGGATAGGCGAGAAAGGGACAGACGCCAGATATCGACTTCGCCAGACACAACAAACGATAGAACTGCAAGTCCACTTGCGGTTGTAGTACCTGAACATAGCTCCAACTGTCGTCGTAGGACCCCATCCTTACAAAACCATACTAAACAAAAGAAAAAATCAAGCAACAAACCAATGAACAAGTGCGATCAGGCTCAACTGCATCCCTAGGACCTCAAACTTGCAAACTTGAGCCAAACAACAACAACAACCGATGAACCAACGAACAAGCAATAACCACTAAACCAGTAAACAACATATGTATCTCCAATGATCACCAAACTGCAGCCCAAGCACAGAAGGAACCAAAAACATACGACGAGCATGCCAATAGAAATAATCAAACATTCTTACTTGCAAAATTCAAACAGTAAACAACAAAGAACGAATAGAAATGAAACTATGGCATCAAAACTTACTCCAAAATGATGAACGACAAAAGCGTAGATTGAATTGTGGGTGCAACACCTGGACTCCACAAAGTAAAGAAAAAAATAGATCCAATTGTGCATGAAGGACCCCAACCCTGGAAAGTTGAAGTAAACAAAAGCAAGAAACACGCATCAACAGGTCCAACTGCAGGCGCAGGTACTCAACCTTGCAAAGTTGAACCAAAGAACAACAAGCAAGAACCGACAAACCATCAAACAAGAAGCACCCATCGAACCGACAAACAATGTATGTATCTTCAACGATGACCAAATTGCATTCCAAGCATAGAAGAAGTATGAAACATACAATGGCTATGCAACTAGGGGTGGACAACAATATTGTCCAAATTCACTGCAACATTGTATGGAAAAATTCAAGGAAAAATATACTATGAGAAGTCTATTTAGGTAAACATTTAAGGCAGGCTGTCAAGTTGTTTAAAGGCCTCGCGGTATGCAAACATTTAAGCTGCCAGGCCTGTTGCAGTACCTCGCACTATGCTCTAAACCTTCGGCATGAAAACATTTCAATACAAATAGAAATAATAATAAAATGATATATTAATATGAAGTCAACAAATTATCAATGACTATAATCCCTCTACTTCTTGACAGAGATTAATAATAATAAAAAAATTAATAATAACATATAATTTATTTTTTATTATATAAAAAATAATGTTTTTACTTCTATAATAAAAATAATACAAATGATGCCAAAATTTATATTTTGGACAGGGACTAATAAATATAAATATAAGAGTACAAAATATCCATAATAAATATAAAAGTGTCTTTTACAAAATATGGATATGTTATTGTACATAATTACTCTCCCTTTTACATAGTCACACCCTGTAATTGATTTTTTAACTTTGAACAACTTTCTCTTACTAAAGAACTTTTGACCGCATTAACAACTTTGGAGTCTGCTTATTTTCCTCTGATGGCCCAGCCATTGCCAATTATCGGATGGCTGATGGCTCGTTCTACAGAATCGAGATCTTGTACTGACCCAACACAATTGAAATTAATGGATGGATGGGCGACTGCAGTGGAATCCATTGTCACTTCTGGAAGACGGGCATCCTCTACTTTACCTTTACTTTTATTTGACAGACGGACACCAACTGATGTCACTTTGGTTAGGTCACTCTATACACCTTCCCATCAACATAATGATTATCA
>JASDQU010309357.1:11280-22798 GCA_032191745.1 Picea mariana
GAGAAAACCAACTTGGCATGGGGATGGTCAATCTATTATTATCAGTATTTATAGATAATTATTGAGTATCATGGCTCTCTAGGTTGTTATAAATATAATCTATAGGTAAATCAGAGTCTCCTTGCTAAATTTTTCCAAAGGACCCCCTCTTCCTTCTATTTATTATGTTTAAACAGTTAATCAAGGTGGTTTCTTTTCTTAGTGGAAATCAGAAGGTTGAGCATCCATAACACTTTATTAGCAATGCTCCGTCACTTTATTTATAATTTTTCATTTCTTTTCGTTCATGAGGTTACACATTTGTTGATCAACAAGTAGGTGGAAGAGCATGTGGCCAACATTCCAACAAACACCATCACCCCTTTTCCATTCCACTCGACTTCTCATACATTGTTTGATTTCATAGAAATAAGTCTTATGCCATGTTTGTTTCAAATCCCTTTCAAATCACACATCCCCATTCGGAGGCTTTTGGTCTCCAAAAGCTAGTCAGTGGAGGAGATGGAAGCACATGGCCTTCACTTGCTTCTCCAAGTCCACCATTCCATCAATCCTTAAGATTAACTGCTTCTTTTTTGTTCCCTTTGAGATGTTAGTCTTCCCTTGTTCTGTCACTACCATAGGTGTCCTTTCTCTCCTTAGATGTGATTTGATGAGGTAGGCCTTACCACCTTTAAGCAAGTGACATTTTTCTCTCTTATGTGGAAAATTACATCACTTTCCCATAGGTATGGGCTTCCAAACATCACCTCACACACATACAATGGTGTAACTTAGCACTCTAATTCATCAACATAAGAAACATTAATGGAAAACTTGATTTTAGATCACCATGTGATTCGCATAACAAATTTCTATTGCAACCATGCTAGTGAAATTGGCTATATTATATCATAAGTTTATAGGCCAATCTCATCAACTAATGCTTCAGATTTCATATTACATTGAGAACCATTATAATTCAAATCATTTACCTTCTTATTCTTCACTTGAATCTTGATTTTGAATAGTACATTCATTTATCCACTTTCCCTTGGCTATCGCAACATGGTGCAAACTATGGCTTCATCCAGATCAAATGTGTTATCTACCATTGTTTTGTTTTTCTTAATAGTTGCATTGTTTATTCCTCTCTTGTAATTGTGTCTCTTTCGATGCAAGTTCAGATGAGGTTTCTATCACTTTTCATCTATGTTCCCATCTACATCGTGGTGTTTACAATGCCTATTAGGATCCTTCTTCTTTCCAGAAGTGGATACAATCTTCTTGAGATTCATCATGTTTGTTTCTTCTTGGCCCTTTTTTGGTTGTCCCTTCTTAAATTCTAGCTCAATATGGAGACCCTTCTTACTTGCCTCATGTATGCTCTTCATGCTAAGAAGTGGAAATTTTCTTTGGATATGTATGAATAGGCCTCCAAGGTACTTCACCACCACTCTCAACTCTTCCAAAGAGATATCCATCTTGATGGCTTGCTTCCAAAATTTAAAAGTATACTCTTTCACACCTTGTCCTTGTTCTTTTTTAAGGTACTTCTATTTCATGAGTTTATTCTCTTCATATCCTTTGGTATTTATTCTTATCCTTCCCCTCTTGAATGATGTCATATGGATCAAAGCATTACAGGGGCTAGATGATTTCAATAAGGGAGAAGGAAAAGTTGGTATTTTGTAGGTTTTAACACTAGGAGTGTTAGGAAATACTCCAGGTAGGGCCATAGTGAGTATCTTGGAGAAATTTAAGGGAGTAGGTGTGGATTGGGTAGATGGATTCATGTGAGAACCACCCCTGATTATCTCTAGCATACCATTCTCATGGGTTTTTTTTCCTATTCTTCATTTTCTGGAGCTCCCATTTTGGTTTTATTTCCAATGTGCTCTACCCCATATTGCTCATATCTTCTTTTTCTTTTTATATCTTCCTCTATTTCCTCATCCTCTAGTGATATACTCTCCCATTCGATTGGCCTTTTTCTACTTATCATTCTTTCTCTACCATCTCTAATGTTGTGATCATAACCTATACAATCACCTCAATAGTGATCTAATCTGCCTTCTTAGGTTCTTCATCAACCTTCTTCCTCCAAGTAGGGCCATAGTGAGTAGCTTAGAGGAATTTGAGGGAGTAGGTGTGGATTGGGTAGATGGATTCGTATGAGAACCACCCCTAATTATCTCTAGCATTTCATGCTCATGGGTGTTTTTTTTCCATTTCCTCAAATTATGAATCTCCCATTTTGGTCCTCTTTGCAAGTTTCTCTACCCCATATTGTTCATCTCCTCTTTTTCTCTTCCTCTCTTCCTTTTTCTCCTCAACATTTTAGCAATCTACTCACCCATATATCTAGACTTTTTCTACCTAGCATTATTTCTCTACCATCTCTAATGTTTTAATCATAACCTAGTTGATCACCTTAGCAGTGATATAATATGCCTTCTCATGTTCTTCATCAACTTTATTTATTTCTACCTCTACTCCTTTCCCCTTGTCTCCTTTAGTTGCATCCTATGACCATTAATGATGTAAACCTATATGTTGTATTCAGAGGGATCAGTGGCCTGAATTCTTGAGGAAAGAAGGGAGAAGAACTTTGCCTGAGAGATGAAATAATATTTTCCTTTGTAAAATCCCTAATAAGGAGGATCATCGCACACTATCTAGTTATAGGGGTGCGACAATCCTGGATCGTCGCATGTTGTACTAAACTTGGCCTGTGATGTCATCGCACTCTGCTCAGTTCTATGGGTGCGATGACTTTCTTACGTGGGGAAAACGAGCATCTTATCGATGCTTCTAGAAGGAGAAGATTTTGTGGTGAGGTGGCCTCCGATCGGTTTGGATCTTACTCTCTTTTCTGATTTAGTGGGATCATCCTAACCTCCTCACCTTATCCTCTTCAACTTATAAAAGGAGAGGAGCTCTCATGGAGAAAGTTGGCTAGAGCTTGTAGATTGTAAATTTGGCTTGAGATTGTTAGTTTGGTTAGAGTGGTTTTTAGTTTTACCTTGTCAAGATAGATCGTGAGTGACTTTCAGATCTATAGTCTCAGAATTCTTGGAGCATAAGTGTGTGGGAAATGAGGGACAGTTGGAAGGGACCTTACGACATCAAGGCTTTGGTTGTAATATCTTTTTCTATTATTTAATACAGATGCACTTTTCTTTCCTATATGAATATTATTTGTTCATATCCTATGATTCCTTGATCACATACATAGTTTCATATCAAGTAGGCTCTGTTATTCTTGTCTTCCTTGGCTTGTGTTCTTTTTTGCAAATATTTCTCCATAAGCATTATGACAGAGCTTGGATTGCATTGGCGAAGTCAGATCTTTGATATTTAAAAGGTATGTTCTATATCCATTTCTCTTTTGATAATTGAAATCTAAGGAAAGAGTAGTGTATTGTCTTGTTTTGTTATAGTTTTGTAGTGAAGCTAGGGAGATCAGTTTTTGTCCGCACTTACCGATTTGTCTGATAACAACTATAACAATTACATCCTTAGGCTTGTAGAAGGTGTAATATGGAGGCACTTCAAGTTGCTCTATAAGTGCAGGAGGAAAATCTTGATCCATCACCTTATCAAGATATTCCTAAGATACCATGATTTCCTTGACTTGCATCCAAGAGTGTTTGTTAGCAAGTTTCTCTTCTTCTTACCTATTCTTATGATCATTTGGCTCTAGGTTGACATTTCCCTTTATTTTGGATATCATGAAGTTTGGGTCATACTTCCAAGTCTTCTCCAGGGGAAAATCCATATCCTTAAGTATCTTAGTTTCTTCCCTGTGCCCTTTATGGTTTGAAAAGGAATATCCACCAAGGTGTTACATAAAATTACATCCTATGGTTTTTGGGTCAGAACCACAACAAATAAGAACCCAAGGAAACTTCTCTGAGACTCTAATTAGATAGTTAATTAAAAATAACTACTTGCAGTAACTAACTTTTTGAAGATATGAAGGAGAGCATACCAAGAATCCTACATTTGAAGTAGATTCTATTTGGGTTCTTTCGCTCTAAAAATCATCCAAGACAATATTCTGAAATCACTGCAAACAAAGAAGTATGCAACTGTAAATAGTTAGTTATATGCTAACTAACTAAATATAACCAATTCAATTTAGATGTTAGATTCAAGAAAAGATACATATAATCTTATACAAAATATGAATCAATACAAAATATGGATGAGAATGATAGATCCTTTATTGATAACATCAAACTGGGTTGGTTACAACCTATAACCACTATGGAATGGTCTCAGAACTAGGCTCCAAGTTCATCCACCCCAGGTTGAAGATGTATAGGACTTCCACCAAGAATCATCACTCTAGCAGGTCGAAGGAAGAAAATTGTGTTCGTCCTAATAAGATAAGAAGAATACAAATTTTGGAAACAAGGGTTTCCGGAAAGAGGAGACAATCTCAAACACCAAGTAAACAGGGAACTTGCTGGAAAATCTTCAAAATGCTAGCATAAGGAACCATTTCTTGGATATGTTTTTCCTCCATCACAAGGCTCTCTTTTATACTCCATTTTTATGGTTGGAGTTATTATGTACAATATTTAGGAAGTTAGGGAATGGAAAAACCCATAAACATTTACTGAAATGTCGAGATTATATTTTTTTGAGACAACATTAACATGTATGTGGGTTGCTAACAGGGAACTCGTGTATGTACGTGAGTTGATTTATGGAAAGTCACATATAATTTGGTAAATGGGGTTTGTAAATAAGTTTTTGAGGAGGAAAAATGGGATTTAATTCTTTCAAGAAAGAAAAGAGATTTAACATAAGCCAATGAATAATCATATGCATGTGTAGTGGAAAATGACGCTATAACAGATGCCCCCTAATGTGTGAGGTCAGAAGGGCCACTGATGGTTGAAATACATTACAAAATTCATGAGATGGTGGAGGGGCCATTTGGTAGGAGAATTTGAATACCAGTCCCGGAACAATACCTATAACAAAAACAAGTAAGATACTCTCTTCTCAAGTAGGGCATTCACATGCTTGAGTGTGATGTAAACATGGCCGCCAAATCAAGTACACTACAAATCCATGAATGATAAAAATAAGTGATGTCCATGGCCACAAAAACTATACACAGTGGATCCATGTGATATATAAAAGAAACAATCATGGCCATGAGGAAATACAAAGTGGATCCATGCAAATGTAGATCATAGCCACGAATAGATACAAAATGGAACTACATCTTAGGATCAATTCAGAGGATATATGCGGCCAAGAAAGAGGACAAAATGATCATATTCAAGTACCAATGTCATTGAGGGCGGTACAATCAATATAATTCAGGTAGGAGCACAAACGAGGTGATGTTCATACTTCACCCGAACTCTTCAATCTGAAGGTCGTGGTACAAGTCTACACTATATGAATAAAGGAGTTGAAGTTGAACATGGTGAGACATCGTTTTATTATTGGTCATTGATGTATACTATTAAAAAACATGAGACAACCCATCAATGATGATAATGGGTGTCAAGGTACCTAGTACAATCTAGCAAGTGTGAATAGAGGATTTTATGTCAAACACCTAATAGAATCTATTAATCAGGATACATTGATGTATTCCCATTGTCAATAGCGAGGGAACCTACCATTGATGACTGCAAGCCCCAAGGTACTAATAAAAACTCTAAATCCATGTCCCAGAGAAATATGTGTTGAATTCAATAGGAAGAGATTCGTTGGAAGGAAGGTATTAAGGCATCCTCCATCATCCAGCATGAGGGGTAGCAGAAGGAAAAAGATTTTGGAAGGACTCAGATGAAAATATTGTAAGAACCACACTGAGGTATGACTTTGACATGTACCAGATGAAATAGCACATGATAGAGACTCTCTAAATAGTATCTAGTGATGTAGACTAACGAAAAAGATGAGGAATCCACCAATGGGGTCATATGGAAATGAAGGTACTGCATGAATCCCTATGTGTGATAATGGTTGTTGACATCAAACACAAGGGAAACTACTTAGTCATTGACTAATGATATTTTTTCATCTGATGAGCACAAGGTCACCTATCAATAATGGAAATAGGCCCAGGGTGAAACTCTAGGTATTTTTGGACGCACTGACCATACTAAGAGGGGGGGGTGAATCACTGTGAGGCTCTTTTTTACACTTCTTACAAAATTTTAGTTAGACATCACCATTCACAACATCATTACTCATTACTTATATTCACACTTAGTTTCTTTCATGTAAACATATCTCAATGACATATATTAACAATAATGAACTATGCACCATCACAATAAAGAACACAAAGAACATCGGTATATGTATAAGTTTATTTTGTATTACGGACTACAATCCTTGGGGTTTATCAAAATAAACTGAAGTGATCACCAAATATCAATGCAATACCCAGCCTGCATATCTCAGCACCCACTGAGAAGAGGAATACAATCCTCAAGTACAAGACCGAGCTTGTAGACAGAAAGAAACCATTAAAACTGTACTAACATTCTATACCAAGATAAGTGCATCAATAATGCACAACACAACCTGTCACAACAACATATCACCTCAACCTGTCTCATCAATCGCATCCTCCAAATATGATATACTCACAAAGATCAATCATCAAGTCAACTCTCAACCATATGCACAATATCACCAAGTTAACCAACAAGATACCTCTAGCAACACACCATACTTTCCATAAACCAAATAACATAAACCCTTACACAAGACCATGTGACAAAAACATACCTTTAGTCCTGTAGAAATACTCAAGACCAATACCATACCATGCAACAATTGGAACAATTCTAATATGCAAATATGATGTGGTTACCAAACTACCAACTTTCAGCAGCTTCCAAATCTGTTGTCGTGGTTTTACTGTCGTGATTATGTTGTTGCGGTTTTTTGCCACGGTTTTATTTTCGCGGTTCTGCTACCGCGATTTTTCTGTCGTGATTCTTCTGCCACAATTTTTTGTCGTGTTTTTTTTTCCGTGATTTTTCTACTGCACTTTTTCTACTGTGAATTTTCTCTATCAATAATACCTACCCAAATAACCTTTCACAAATGGATATTCAATATGATCAAAGATCATACACAAAGAGACCCTTGATCTCTTATTTATACTTCTCCAAGTAGCTTCCTCTATGGGTTATCTTCTAACCAACTTAACCAACTTCCTTCTTTTTGGTTTAACCCACTTCTAACCACGTTGTCCACTTACAACCACTTTATCCACAAATAGAAAACTCTCCACTTATAGTTGCAACTAATTTATTTTTAATTGTTTTCTTGTTGCAGCCACTTAACCCATGACTAACCACTTTGACTGGTCAACTTATTCTAGTAGCTTCTAGAATAATTTGACTTCTTTGACCTTCTAGGGGCTTCTAGATAACTCATGAGGGTTCTCCAACTTCACATGGCCATAACTCTCTAACCGTGAGGAGTTATGTGATGTTCCACATATCACCGGAAACGACATGACATATACTATCCATATGGAATAGTTTCTCCTTCAAATTAAATGATCTTCATTACATTATTCCTAAATCAAACTTGGGTTCCTTAACCACATTGTTGGGCTACTCAACCACCTAACCATTTGAACTTCATAAAGTGTCTTCCCTCCAGGGCTTTCACCATAAGGGGACCACTTTGAGAACTTTATACATTTGGTTCTTCCTATGAACCATGACATGACATCAATGATACAACTCCCTTTAATATCAACACATCATTATGACGCCACTTGAAATCAACCCTTCATGGGAAAAATAATAACTCCCCCTATGGGTATGTCTCCCCCTATCTTCTCTACAAGATGAACAATATGTTACCACTACAATCTGCTTCTAATGCAAATGTTACTTCTCAACCAGAACATAGATCAACTTCTCAAGAATGATATGCTCTTCCTATGATGATCCTTAGACATGTCCATGCATCAAAAGCATTTCATACCATACATCATGAAGAAAAACATATTTCAACAATGAATAGAGAATCACGAACAAAACATCAACCATGTACATCATGTGCCATACTGTGTGCCAACCATGTACATCATGTGCCATACTCTGTTCCAACCATGCACAACACCCATGTACATCAACATTGTACATCAATACCATACAATATACCATAATATATCATCAATGGATTGTATCAACCATATTCCAAGACCATGTTCCAATTGTGTACCAACCATATGCCTCAAACAAGTGTCATATCACTCTTGATATGCCTCTACCATAAACCAAGTTCCACAAGCATGTATCTCAGCCATCAACATATCAACCAAGCATCATAACAAGTGTCTCAACTATATCATCCCATACATCATGCACCAAATCAAGTGCATCAACCATTCAACAAACTTCAACAAGATGAACCACAATCAAGATGTGTTCCCATACATGTATGTCATATCAAACATAAACCATGTGTCAATCATACTGCTAGCAAGTGCCTCAACCAATGTACCAAGTATGTACCAATAATGAATCAAATATAGATCAAGGTATGACTCATCAATGATGTACAACATAACCACCTCATCAACTCATCAACTACATGACCCAATATGTAGCTCAACCACATGCCAAATGCATGCACCAAGACATCCAACAAAATATTCTTCTAACAATACATCATAATATATATCAATGGAGCTCACATATGTATCAGCCATGTACCATGATAGATCTGCCTCAAAAACCATTCACTACAGAAAGTACCAAGCAACCAATAGTACCTCTAAACATGTACTAAGAGTGTCCCTCAATAGATAAATGATATATCTCTAGCTAACATCACATCATCATGATATATCTCATAGACAAGGTGCCATAACATCACTGAGAACATAACCAGTAGTATACCTTATCAGGAATGCATCATTCCACACACTAAAGTTTGTACCAAGCATACAAGATAGACTTCAAGCATAAGATTCAACACTCAACCATATGTCATCACCATACATACATCAAAAACACATGCAAGCATATAATCATGAAAAACTATAATAAACCATGGCAGACCCTCCAGAACAGAGTTATACCATCAAACCATGTTGCAACCAGGGATGATTTTAGGGGATAAATTTCACTCATGGGCTAATTTTCAATGGTTTTTCCAAAAATGAGATTCTCTATTTTAAAAAAGATTTGCCCAAATTCTATAGGATAAAATTATTTTACCTTAAAAATCACCAAAATTTTATAAAAACTATATAAAATACATAGAAATTTGAATATTTTTTAAAAAAATTCGCCAAACATTTATAGTTGACATATGAAGGAATAGTAAGATTTGCCGAGGTTTCTACATTTTAAAATAAATTTCCATCCTTAAACTCATCCTTGGCTGCAACTCATCTGTACACCCCTCTTCTTGAGGATTTTCCCATAGGTACGTGCCCTATTCCACAGACAGATCATGTATGTACATGGCCTTTCTATAGATCACCCTGTGTATGTACACGACTTCTCCCACATGAGTCATGTATGCATCAGAAAGAGTAAATATTTCCTGATTCTTTATCTCTTCATTCATGTCTAGATGTTCAGTGTTCTTCATCCACTTATGAGACTGTCATGTGCTCTGAGTACTTGTTCTTTCAGCTTCCATCTTTTCAACATTGTCTCTCTTCCATTCTCTTCTTGCCATTTCATATGAAGCATTCCTCATGG
This sequence comes from Picea mariana, assembly GCA_032191745.1. NCBI lineage: Eukaryota > Viridiplantae > Streptophyta > Pinopsida > Pinales > Pinaceae > Picea > Picea mariana. Next base: position 20,985 of record JASDQU010309357.1, read on the forward strand.
ACTTTCTCCTTTTAATCCATCAATCTTGGGATTTGTGGCCAAACCCACTGTAGTTGTAGCATCTCATGGTGTGACAATGTGCATAAATGTGTCCCACAAGATTACATCTTCAACATCTTAACATGTTATTGAATCTTCCAACCTCTTTCCTTGCATCATGTTTGCAATCCAAAGCTTTGTGACCATATTCATTACATGAGAAACAGTGACCACTAAAAATATTTTCATACCTTTGTTTTTGTGTCTACCTTGAAGGTGGCTCTTTTATGAACTTTTTTTAACGTGTAAAGGTGGCTTCTTGGTGTCTTCCTTTCTCTGTTCTTCTAAAATTTTCCTTCCCTTGTGTAGGTCCTTGACTTGCAACTTTGATTTTACCTTTTGACAATGAAGGACCTGCATCATGCTTCTTAAAAGTGTTATCTTCATAGTGTGTTGATTCCTTGTTGTATCCAATACCAGATTTATCATTAGGTGATCTTTGAAAATACAATATTTCATCCAAGATTGGTTAGTTGTTCATGAACCATTTTTACTTCTCTTTTTTCCTTCTGAGATCAACAACTTCTRCTTCCAACTTATGGCATGATTCTTCTTTTTCATTTACTTGAGTCTTTAATCTCTTGATCTCTTCTTCTTGTTTCATGAGTATTTCTTTTAGTTCCATGGTATGCCTTTGGTACTTTTCTAGGGCTTCCCTATTGTATTCATCAAGATCAAAATCAGCATCAAAAACATAGTTTTCTTCAAAGAAATCCAAAATTTTATTTTTGAGCTTCAACAAATCTTCATCTTCATCTATAAAATAATTTTTAGTTGATTATACACAACCTTATTCTATTTGTGTGTCCACGGATCTCCTTCAATCTTGTAAGTCTTATAGTGAAGACCTGCTTTGACACCAATTGTTGGCCACAACAACCACACTGAGAGGGTGGGTGAATCAGTGTGAGGCTCTTTTTTTACAATTCTTACAAAACTTTGCTAGCCATCACCATTCACAATATCATTACTCATTAATTATATTCACATTTAGTTCCTTGCATGTAAACATATCTCAATGACATATATTAACAATAAAGAACTATGCACCATCACATCAAAGAACAAAAATAACACCAGATATATGTATAAGTTTATTTTGTATTACAGACTACAATCCTTGGGGTTAATCAACACAAACCGAAATGAGCACCAACTCTCAATGCAAGACCCACCCTACAAATCTCAGCACCAACTGAGAAGAGGAATCCAATCATCAAGTACAAGACCCAGCTTGTAGACAGAAAGAAATATGTCAAATTGTACCAACAATCTATACCAAGACAAGTGCATCAACTATGCACAACAAAACCTGTCACAACAACCTATCACCTCAACCCATCTCATCAATCTCATCATCCAAATCTGATCTACTCACAAAGATATTCAACTCTCAACCATATGCACAATATCACCAAGTCAACCAACACGATACCTCTAGAAATACACCATACTCACCATAAACCAAATACCATAAACCCTTACACAAGACCATGTGTCAAAACCATACCTTTAATCATGTATAAATCCTCAATACCTACGCCATACCATGCAACAATTGGAACAATTCCAATATGAAAATCTGATGTGGTTACCGAACTGCCAACTTTCTGTAAATGCCAAATCTGTCACCACAATTTTCCTGCCACAATTTTGCTACCGTGATTTTGTTGTCGCATTTTTTATGTCGTGATTCTGCTACCACTATTTTTCTATCGTTCTTTTTCTGCCGTGAATTTTCTCTATCAATAATACTTGCCCAAATAACCTTTCAC
>JASDQU010309357.1:22818-37767 GCA_032191745.1 Picea mariana
AACCAATGTACCAAGTATGTACCAATAATGAATCAAATATAGATCAAGGTATGACTCATCAATGATGTACAACATAACCACCTCATCAACTCATCAACTACATGACCCAATATGTAGCTCAACCACATGCCAAATGCATGCACCAAGACATCCAACAAAATATTCTTCTAACAATACATCATAATATATATCAATGGAGCTCACATATGTATCAGCCATGTACCATGATAGATCTGCCTCAAAAACCATTCACTACAGAAAGTACCAAGCAACCAATAGTACCTCTAAACATGTACTAAGAGTGTCCCTCAATAGATAAATGATATATCTCTAGCTAACATCACATCATCATGATATATCTCATAGACAAGGTGCCATAACATCACTGAGAACATAACCAGTAGTATACCTTATCAGGAATGCATCATTCCACACACTAAAGTTTGTACCAAGCATACAAGATAGACTTCAAGCATAAGATTCAACACTCAACCATATGTCATCACCATACATACATCAAAAACACATGCAAGCATATAATCATGAAAAACTATAATAAACCATGGCAGACCCTCCAGAACAGAGTTATACCATCAAACCATGTTGCAACCAGGGATGATTTTAGGGGATAAATTTCACTCATGGGCTAATTTTCAATGGTTTTTCCAAAAATGAGATTCTCTATTTTAAAAAAGATTTGCCCAAATTCTATAGGATAAAATTATTTTACCTTAAAAATCACCAAAATTTTATAAAAACTATATAAAATACATAGAAATTTGAATATTTTTTAAAAAAATTCGCCAAACATTTATAGTTGACATATGAAGGAATAGTAAGATTTGCCGAGGTTTCTACATTTTAAAATAAATTTCCATCCTTAAACTCATCCTTGGCTGCAACTCATCTGTACACCCCTCTTCTTGAGGATTTTCCCATAGGTACGTGCCCTATTCCACAGACAGATCATGTATGTACATGGCCTTTCTATAGATCACCCTGTGTATGTACACGACTTCTCCCACATGAGTCATGTATGCATCAGAAAGAGTAAATATTTCCTGATTCTTTATCTCTTCATTCATGTCTAGATGTTCAGTGTTCTTCATCCACTTATGAGACTGTCATGTGCTCTGAGTACTTGTTCTTTCAGCTTCCATCTTTTCAACATTGTCTCTCTTCCATTCTCTTCTTGCCATTTCATATGAAGCATTCCTCATGGACTTTCTCCTTTTAATCCATCAATCTTGGGATTTGTGGCCAAACCCACTGTAGTTGTAGCATCTCATGGTGTGACAATGTGCATAAATGTGTCCCACAAGATTACATCTTCAACATCTTAACATGTTATTGAATCTTCCAACCTCTTTCCTTGCATCATGTTTGCAATCCAAAGCTTTGTGACCATATTCATTACATGAGAAACAGTGACCACTAAAAATATTTTCATACCTTTGTTTTTGTGTCTACCTTGAAGGTGGCTCTTTTATGAACTTTTTTTAACGTGTAAAGGTGGCTTCTTGGTGTCTTCCTTTCTCTGTTCTTCTAAAATTTTCCTTCCCTTGTGTAGGTCCTTGACTTGCAACTTTGATTTTACCTTTTGACAATGAAGGACCTGCATCATGCTTCTTAAAAGTGTTATCTTCATAGTGTGTTGATTCCTTGTTGTATCCAATACCAGATTTATCATTAGGTGATCTTTGAAAATACAATATTTCATCCAAGATTGGTTAGTTGTTCATGAACCATTTTTACTTCTCTTTTTTCCTTCTGAGATCAACAACTTCTGCTTCCAACTTATGGCATGATTCTTCTTTTTCATTTACTTGAGTCTTTAATCTCTTGATCTCTTCTTCTTGTTTCATGAGTATTTTTTTTAGTGCCATGGTATGCCTTTGGTACTTTTCTAGGGCTTCCCTATTGTATTCATCAAGATCAAAATCAGCATCAAAAACATATTTTTCTTCAAAGAAATCTAAAATTTTATTTTTGAGCTTCAACAAATCTTCATCTTCATCTATAAAATAATTTTTAGTTGATTATACACAACCTTATTCTATTTGTGTGTCCACAGATCTCCTTCAATCTTGTGAGTCTTATAGTGAAGACCTGCTTTGACACCAATTGTTGGCTACAACAACCACACTGAGAGGGGGGGTGAATCAGTGTGAGGCTCTTTTTTTACACTTCTTACAAAAATTTTCTAGCCATCACCATTCACAATATCATTACTCATTACTTATATTCACATTTAGTTCCTTGCATGTAAACATATCTCAATGACATATATTAACAATAAAGAACTATGCACCATCACATCAAAGAAAAAAAATAACACAAGATATATGTATAAGTTTATTTTTTATTACAGACTACAATCCTTGGGGTTAATCAACACCAACTGAAATGAGCACCAACTCTCAATGCAAGACCGACCCTGCAGATCTCAGCGCCAACTAAGAAGAGGAATCCAATCATCAAGTACAAGACCCACCTTGTAGACAGAAAGAAATATGTCAAATTGTACCAACAATCTATACCAAGAAAAGTGCATCAACTATGCACAACACAACCTGTCACAACAACCTATCACCTCAACCCATCTCATCAATCGCATCATCCAAATCTAATCTACTCACAAAGATATTCAACTCTCAACCATATGCACAATATCACCAAGTTAGCCAACACGAAAGCTCTAGAAATACACCATACTCACCATAAACCCTTGAACAAGACCATGTGTCAAAACCATACCTTTAATCATGTAGAAATCCTCAATACCTACACCATACCATGCAACAATTGGAACAATTCCAATATGAAAATCTGATGTGGTTACCGAACTACCAACTTTCTGTAAATGCCAAATCTGTCACCACGATTTTCCTGCCACAATTTTGCTACCGTGGTTTTCTACCGTGATTTTGTTATCGCATTTTTGATGTCGTGATTATGCTACCGCTATTTTTCTATCGTTCTTTTTCTGCCATGAATTTTCTCTATCAATAATACCTGCCCAAATAACCTTTCACAAATGGATATACAATATGATCAAATATCATACACATAAGAGACCCTTTCTCTCTTATTTATACTTCTCCAAATAGCTTCCTCTAGGGGTTATCTTCTAACCAACTTACCCAACTTCCTTCTTTTGGGGCTAACCCACTTCTAACTACTTTGTCCACTTACAACCACTTTATCCATAAATAGTAAAATATCCACTTCTAGTTGCAACTAATTTATTTTTAATTGTTTTCTTGTTGCAACCACTTAACCCATGACTAACCACTTTGACTGGTCAACTTATTCTAGAAGCTTCTAGAATAATTTGACTTCTTTGACCTTCTAATGGCTTCTAGATAACTCATGATTCTCCAACTTCACATGGCCATAAATCTCTAACCGTGAGGATTTATGTGGCGTTCCACATATCACTGAAAACATAATGACATATATTATCCATATGGAATAGTTTCTCCTGCAAATTCATTGATCTTCATTACATTATTCCTCAATCAAACTTGGGTTCCTTAACCACACTATTGGGATAATCAACCACCTAACCATTTGGAATTCACAAAGTGTCTTCCCGTGATGGATTTCACCATAAGGGGACCACTTTGAGAACTTTATCCATTTATCTCTTCCTATCAACCATGACATGACATCAATGATACAACTCCCTTTAATATCAACACATCATTATGACACCACTTGACATCAACCCTTTGACAACAATTACATCAATGACCATATAACCAATAATCCATATATCAATGATACAAACACATCATTGTGACAATACTTTACATCAACCCTTTGACATCAATCCTTTTACATCAATGAAAAAACAGTACAACAATACTCTCATATCAATGATTCGTAGTCGATAAGAGCATACCCTCCAGCGAGAATTCAATGAGGACCTTCTATATTAGCACGAGTGAGATACAAAGATAATTGTGAAACTGAGAGCTACTTGACTGAAACAGGAAAGATAACTTAGAGAGACAATGTTTTTTCATAATGGCCAACACAAGTTGACTTCCTTTGAACAGAGACATGACACTAAATGTGACTTAGGAAACATGGACTATAAACTGGGATACGTAACATGGATTAAAAACTACCAAGATGAAAATTGTAACTACCAAGATGACATTTGTATGTGAGCCAGCTGGAAGAGGTGGGTGGCCAATGATATCCATTTGGATCAATCCTCCCTCCTTAGGAATTAATGGTCTCCATTTCATTGAGTTCCCCCATCATATGAGGAAATTTCTGTTGAATTTGGCCCCGAGTGAGCCACTTGCCTTGGTGCAGAAGTTGCCCCACTTTGACAACCCGATAAAGCTAAATCTTTTGTTGGCAATTTCCCTTGACCTATGTATCCAAGATATGATCAATGGATGCATGTTACATGTAGTCAAGGTTGATATATTTCAGTGTCAATTGTTCTGCTATCTCTGAGGTTTCCAATAATGGTGGAAAGTATGGTCGAAGGAGGTCCACATTAAACATGGGGTGTAAGTCAAGGAAGGTGGGAATGTTGAGCTCAAAATAATTGTGATCCATAGCCTTGGTGATGGTTTAAGGTCCATAGAAAAGTGGACGAATATTTTGATGGGGTCTTGTAAGGTGTTATTTCTGCAAGTGCAACCAAACTTTATCTCCCACCTGAAACTTGTGTGGCACCCGGTGTTGATTATGGCACTACTTGTACTTGGAAATGGACTTCTGCAAAATATCATGAACCTATTGGTGGATGTGCTAGATTCCTTCAATGAACTGGGTGGATTTTTTGGCTTCGGTTTTCACATGGGATTTACTTCGTGTGGGCGCAAGGGGTAGTGCAACATCCACAGGACCCAATGGTTGAAACACCAACTCCACCTGAAAGGGGTTGTGACTAGTTGAGCTATGTATGGCTCTGTTGTAACTATGTTGAACATATGGGAGACTCTCATCACATGTTCACAGATGGTTGGAATTGTACAAGAGAAAAATATGCACGATCATCATGTTGGCGACCTTGGTTTGACCATCCATTTGGGGGTGGAAAGCTATGGATTTGGTGATCTTTGTTTCCAACCGTGACCAGAGACTCGAATAGAATGTGTTGAGGAACCATTTTTCTTGATCTAAGATGATGGTTTGTGGTATCCCAAAATGTACGCACACTCATTCGAATAATATCTTGGTAGTGGCCTCTACTGTGATGTTATTCTTGCAGAAATCCAGAATTGCCATCTTGGAAAATCAATCAACAACCATGAAAACACAGTCATTTCCCTTATTGGTTGAAGGAAGGCCCAACATGCAGTCCATCGAGATGGATTCCCAAGGCATGTCAAGAGTATGCATAGGGGTGTACATTCATTTTTTCTTAATGGCGTGTTTGGAAATGGGGCAGGTCGTGCAAGACCTAATATACTTGTTAACATCTTGTCGAAGTTTCGGCAAATAGAAATGGTGTTGCAACACTGCTACTTTCTTTTATACGCCGAAGTGTCTTACCACCCAACTATAATGAGCTTCCCAAATCAGATTTTCTCTCTCTCTTGATGGAATAGAGAGATGGTCTAGATGGAACAACAACCCATCATGTAGATGAAATCAATGACAGATGTTTTTGTGCCCAACATATGGTAGATAGTAGTGAAGTCAGGATCTCTCTCGTATATTTGGGGCCATTCGGAGGTTTCATGTCTGCAAGAGTGTAGCTTCATGGTTAGTGCTCCAACTAAAGGCCGTTGAGGCAGTCAGTGATGCGATTGGTGCTCCATGTCTTATAATTGATGTTGATATGGAACTACTGCAAGTATCTAGACCACTTCTAATGGCAGTTATTCGTAAATTTTCCTTGTGTCTACATGAACTGCAAAGGATTATGATTAGTGTGAATGATTGTCTCCTTCCTGGGAATGTAATGCCTCCACTGGAGGCAATATTGTATAATGTAGTATAGTTCTTTGTCATAATTGGGGTACTTACGGATGGTATATAATAGTGTCTCACTATGATAGGCCACGGGATGTCGATGTTGAGTGAGAACTGCGCCCAAAGCATAGTTTGAATCATTTGTCTCAATCTCAAAAATTTGTTGCAGGTCGGGTAATAAGAGCACTAGCACAAGCGTTGCTTCAAATCATTGAACTCTTTATGTTGTGACTAGCCCCACATGAATGTTTCCTTGCCACCACCCCAAGTCACTTGCCTAAGGTCCCATTCAATGTGGGAGAATCGCAACAAGAACCTGTGATATAATTTTGCAAGGCCTAAGAAGCTCTGAAGTTCAGTGAGTTTGGTCAAGGCTGGTCATTCATGGATGACCTATATCTTGGCTATATCGACATGCACCACATGCTCATCAACAATGTATCCTAGGTATTGGACCATGTTCATGTCAAAGGATAATTTTTCCAAATTTCCATAAAGCTTGTGTTGTCGCAGAGTGTGTAGAACATGTTGAATATGTTGCAAGTGTTCCACCCAATTCTTGTTGAAGATGAGGATTTCATCCAAATACACAACCACAAAATATTTTTTGAAAGGATGCAAGATATCGTCCATCATCCTCATCGGTATGCTCTATTGGGACCTAGTGGTAGTTGGACCCTAGATCAATATTACTAAATTATTTCCCCTCCCTTGAGTTGGTCAAGGAGATCGTCAATTTAGGGAATTGGGTATCGATTCCTGGCTGTGATTTTATTTATCTCCCTATAATCAATGCAAAGTCACCAGGTGACGTCTTTATTTTGCACAAGCACGATTGGGCTTCCTCTGGTTCATCAGGTTCATCGGGTTGGACCTTAGCGGTGGTAGAAACAATTGCATTGGGTTCTTAATCAATGATCTATCTCCATTTTTCTGGTTTTGACTCATATTCAAAGCTCGCATCTAATTCATAGGATTTCACCTCGGCCACCAATGACTGCTTCGAGCGGAATTCAGCAGTGTTACGCCATGGGCTCTTATGGAACTCACACCATTTCCTAGTCTCTTTATTTGTCTTTCCATTGTCCTTCTTTGTTTTCGGTTTGGATTGGTTGTCTTGAGATTGTCCATATTTTCTCTACATTTTTTATTGCGGGTTGGGGCCTCATTTTCCCTACTTCTGATATGAGGGGTTTGCAGACCCAAACTGTCGTGTCCTTTGTTTAAGATTCTGCTCGATTTTGACATCACATCGATAGGCCGTGCCCAAGGACAAGATGTCTAGAAACTCCATTTATGTCTGGACGTATCTATGCATACCACTGTGGTACTCGAGCACCAGATCTCTCTCAGAGTCTTTGATACCCAGCTTGGTGCCCAAGATATCAAAGACATTGGTGAACTCGGGCGTTGTTTGGTCCCTATCATGTCGCAGTGTCGTCCATATTGTATATAAGTCATCATAACTTCCAAAAGGGTAGTATTGTTCCCTAATAGAATCCATGAAATAACCCCAAGTGGGTGCGACTATAAATAATGTATATCCTTATGTTTCCTTTTTCTCACATAAAGTATCCCACCAATATTTGACATGGGGGATGGCCTTGAGGAGTGAAAATGTAATATTTTCTTTATCGAAAACATTATGGATAGAAAAATACCCTTCTAGAAGGTTTAACCATTTTTCTACAGCATCCGCATCTATTTTACCTTCAAATATAGGAATATCAAAATTGATCTGTACCTTAAAGGGGGCGGTGCCTCCACTTGAGGAAGATGTGTCACCTATTGAAAATCATCGAAGAATTTGCACAAAGTTATCGATCATCTCATTCATTTGTTGCAAGAGGGATTCCTAGAGAAATAGTTTAAAGGGATCTCCTACCCCATGATATCTCTTTTATTCCCCCATGGGCAGTCGTCAAGTTTGGCTAGGCCGATCATGCAAAGGCTCAACTAGTTCGAGTCCCAACTGCTTATACCCTGACATTGTTGGGGACATGCACAGAGAAACAAATGAAGAGCACACTGCTTTGATACCACTAATCCGAATTTATGAGAAGAATGAAATGAAACATAGATATATAACATTAACACTTATTTACAAAGAACAATAACAGAGATACAGTGGAACTTAACGTATATTCAATAAATAAATCTACTGAAACTGTAAAATTTAGAATGAAAACAATGTTACTCGAAGGGTGGTAGCTAATATCTGAGAAGAGATGTGGCAGCTACACACATTCATCCAAGCACATTAAAATGAGGCCTCCAGAAATTTGTAGCATCAAGAAGTAAACAAAAAACCCTATACATCCAAAAACCTAACCCTAGGAGATGAAGCGCCAAAATTCATGCGGGCCCTGATGGGGTAATTTGGTACATCAACTTCCCGGGGTCGTAGCTTTTGCATACGATCTCCATTTTAGGTGCATGATAATCCGTTAAAAAGTTCTATCTGAGGACTACACATTATGTCGTCACACTCTAACTCCATCTACAATCTAATTGTGGCAGGCCCAAAAAACGTTGTTTAGGGCCTCAAAACGGCCCCAAAAGTTAGGACCCAGAAAGCTAGAAACAAACTTTCAACATGAAAATTGCAACTAATGAGATCAAATTTGTATGTGATACAGCTGGAAGAGGTGGGTGGCCACCGATATCCACCTGTATCATGTATATAAGAACCAAAACTTCTCACACAGAAGTTAATAAGTCCAACATAGAAACCTCTGATCAAAACAAGTATAATGGGATAAAGAACAAAAAGTACAATATGTACAGAGAAATGCACAACCTTACGGCTTATGCATCATAGTTCTCAAGGTAGATCCCATTACTAGGCTCAGGCCAAGGGTTTCATTTGTAAGAAACCTGTAAAGTTTCCAATTCAGGAAGAGGTCAAAAATACATAATAATATCTTCAAGGATAGCCTCATCTGAAGGAAACGCAACATCTATGAAACGGGGGCTCGATATCACACAAATACCAGGGCTCGAGGTCTTAAAAATAGCAAGATCAAACTAAAGAGGAAAAACACAGTCTCTCAGAACAAAAAGGGGAAGTGAAGGATCACATGCCCCCATTGGATACAACACCTAATCAATTGTTGAGACCTTGTCCCAAGAAGGAAAACATGACTGTAAATATTCCTTCTCATAAGAAATTGAACACCGAGGATAAGACACCACATAATTCGCCCATGGAAGGGAAGATTCTACTTGAACACTAGGAACATACAAAGGGGAAACTTGAGATAAATCTGAACTAGGATGGTGATTATCATATGAAAGTTGATCAATAGTGACAATGTGTTTATTGTGATGGAAATGCATCACATGAAAGAGCGTAGACACCACAACATTCATCACATATACATAATCACACCCAAGAAGGATATTAAAGTCCAAAGGGCCTGGAACCACTAAAAGATCAATGAGGAAATTCTTCCCACCTATCGTGATAGGAAACTAAGGAATAATCCCCAAACATTCACTAGGTCTTTTGTTGAAATACAATAGCTCATCAGCAGCTGACACAATCTTGGGAGAACCCAAATATTTCCAAGTCGTGGAAGATAGAATACTTCAAGAGTATCCTTCATCTACGATACATCGGTGAATTACTTTAAACATATATTCAACTAGAACCATTATCTGGAAAGGTGTGGAAGAAGGAACACAAGGCTCCACAAGATCATTCGAATCAAAGGAAACCATCCCAAGACTTGGAGGGAGCGTACTCGAAGAGAGTGAAATTCCCCCTTGTTCATAAGGTACTGAATTGGAAATGATAAGGACATGGTCAAAATATGCATCACTCACCAAAATAAGAGTGGGAGCAGTTGAATATTGCATCAACGAGATCACTTCCTTTGACTTGTCACTCTCCAAGAGAAGAGTGGGATCAGTTGAAGATTGCATCGACTCGACCGCTTCCTCAACCAATGGTTGAATAGGATGCAAGACAACATGGTCAAGAGATGCATCACCCCCCAAAACAAGAATGGTGTCGGATGAAGATTGCATCAGCACCACCACTTCACCAACTAATGATTGAATAATTTTTTGGGAAACTAAAATGACATAGAACTATAAGGGCCTTCATAGAAGTACCATGCTCTTTGTACCATGGAAATAGTAGGGAAAAAATTACTAAGGTGATCTCCTTCTCAAATCTTACAAGGGAACTTCATAATACATCCTATACATATAGGTTTCACAATACTATCAATGCCCCCAACATGAATTTCAATGGCCAATGGGTTTCCCCCAGCATGGCTTGCAGTGCCTAGGTGATGATATCCAACATGACTTCTATAGGTTGATGATGTTTGTCCAGTGTGACTAGCAGTTACTAGAGTCATGCCCCCATCATGACTTGCAACGACTGGTTGTTTGTATTCAACTTTGACTCGCAGAGGTTTTTGACATATCTCCAACATGAATCCCATAGGTTTCTAACATATCTCCAACATGAATCACAGAGGTTAGAGACTTACTTCCAGTATGACTTGCAGGGACTGGAATTTTTCCCCCAACATGACTCGCAGAGGTTTGTGACTTATTCCTCTTACCCTTCCTCTTCCTATTCCTTTTAGACTTCTAGTTTCTAGTAGCAAGACATTCACCAGAAGAGGGAGAAGGAGAAGAAGTAGTATTTGTGGATGTAGAAGGTAAAGTATCAACATCCATACGATTTCCATGACATAAGGTTATTATCTTAGAATCATCAAGAGAATTTGGGACATTCGGAGTGGTCCACAACCAAAACGGTAGTCCAAAATTCAATCCAGGAATGTTCAAAGCAGCCATCAAGGGGGTACCAACATTTCAAAAGAACAGAAAATCACAAGAATCCCCTTGGGCAGGGTTCCCTTGGGTTGTATCCTCAAATACTTTGGCCATGACATTCTTATGCATAGGCTCATCCCTTGTGGGATTGTTCATGTCCATAAAAGTCTCACTTACTGACTCTGGCTAACTAGTCATATAAAATCCCATGCCTTCTAAGACGCAGCTCCACACTTTCAAAAGAAACACCAAGGATCCTTCCCAACCAACGAAGAGGTTGGTCGACCACCTTGAATCAATGATCCAAAGAGTTGATGCTAACACAACCTAAGGCCAACTATACAAAGAATCACTCCATTAAAAAGTCCTAAGAGAAACATCGCAAGCAAAAAAATTCTCCAAAACTTCATTCGAGGTGGATAAGTTCTTGAGTCCAAAGCAATGAAAAAGTGGAAAGGGACCTTTCAGAAGAAGGCACGGGTTGATTAAGTCACATGGACCAATGAACAAAGCAGTGAGAAGTAGTTATCCCAACCTCCACTGGCCATCCTTATTCAGTGCAAGCACCCACACTTTTTGGGTTTCCCTCCAGTAGTACTGAAAAGTGTGATACGAAATCGCCCCCAGGTACCACGAGAAACCCCTCGTAGTCACCTCTGAGATCCCTAAGAAAATCAACTAAGGTCACCAACTTGTAGTCAACATCTGGTGGGTACAGTCGATAGTCAGGATAGAATGTATGGGTAGGGTACCTAAACCCAAAGCCTCAAAAGCATTGCCTCTCATGGAGGTAAGGGCACTAACGAAACCCCCAATATACAATCTCTCCACTAAGCTCAGTTAAGCTTTGGAGGGGTTATTTCCTTGACTCTCCTTTGTGTGACCTCATGTTTCATTCCTGTGTTAGAGGAGATTCTTGGCTATACTTATATGACAGTTGGATTTGAAATCTCCCTAGCTCAGACTCTTATGTTTGTTTACTGGCCTTGGAGAGTTATCTCTCCAATCCTAACCCAATGCCCTAACCCTCAACATGTTTGTGAACCCTAGAAACAAAGTCTAGTGTATTTTAAATTTAGTGTTCATTTTAGCAGTTGTTCTTACTCAAAGGGTATGGAAGTGTAACTAATGTTTTTGAGACTCTTACAAAAATGAAACTTATAAGAACATTGGCAAAGAAAATTGTTATCACCAAAATATTTCTCATATCAATACAGACAATGGATGAATAAAAAAACAATATAGATACAGCATACTCCCAACATTTACAAAATCAAATTTAACAAGATGACCAAAACTATGCAGAAAACCCATAAAGTTGTGCGCACTTCCAATAAAGACAATGTGTGCACATCCACGCGGGCCAAAATAGCTCCAAACGCACATAGTGCAAAGTCTGCACGACTTTCCATGAAGAAACATGCGCGGATGCAGAAATGGTGCATTTATGAATTTGGTCGGGCCTCAACCACTTCCAAGGTGATGTAATTCAAGACAATGCCCCAAGATCGACCCAAATCACACCTTGGGATTACTAAAAAGATGGGATGTACCCCAAAGGGTCCTCCCATTCACACTTGAAGGAAGTTATCAAATACCTTGTTATGACTCTATAAATAGAGGGCCATTGTATGCAAAAATAGAAGACGTTCATTATAATGTTATGTTTTTCAAATACTCTTGGAGAAATCACTTCGTTCTCTCGAGAATAGCTTGGGAAAGTATAGAATAGGGAAAGATTTTCTTATCTTGGAAGAATTTTTCATAGAGTTATTCATCATTGTCAATTTAGAATAGGAGAGTAGAAGCTCTACTTTGAGGGAATCAAGAGCCCTCCCTTAGGAGGAATAGGGGATTCATAAATCCCACATTTCTCCTCTTGGTGATCTCAATTTCAAAAGACCATTCTCTATTGGGTAACCACTCTTTGTGTTCAATGTCATGCATCCTTTGTTGATAGTTGTTTAGTTTAGTTTCCTTGGTTAATCATTCTCTTATATATATATATATATATATATATATGCTTCTTTTCTTGCGAGTTCACTAACCTACTAACCATTGTTCTGTGTTGCTTGGCTAGTCCATCTAAGCAATCAAGGGTCCTCTTTTTTCTGACTCAAGTGACAAAAGGAACCCAAAAATTTGGCGACCATATTGGGGATTGGAGATCAAATTCCTCCCCCTTTGGTCTCTTATACTTTCTATTTTCACTTCTTGTGTTTGTAGGGTCCAAAACCAGCTCAAACTACCCTTTAGACACTACAATTCAGCCCCCTATTACAGGATTCCATTTCAAATTTTCAGCCCACCATTTTCCTGTGTGCACATGGGTTTGAAAAAAACATTAGTGCAGTCTACGTAGAACTGTGCATATGTCTCTCTGTCATTTCACCTAGTCTACGCAGTTTGCACCCCTGTCTGCGCATAAATCCGCACAAAATCTGTTTTTCACCACATTGTAAGGGATTTTGAGGCTGAATTTTTTACAGTAGCTTAGATTTATTTTATGCCCTTTGTAAAAGACACAACAATCAAGCTTGAGATTCATTCTATAATAGATAACTTAGTCACACATAGCCTTCTATGGGGGTTAAAAGTAACCATGATATCTTTTGATTTCCTTGGTTGCTACATGAATGTCTTAAAGTTAAGCATTTGAATTACATTTAAATCTTTACTTTTACAAAACATCACAGTAATTTGGGACTAGAAAGCTATTTGGGCAATATTGGAGTATGCTCTTTCCTCGCACCCTAGTGTGATATTGGAAATCATAAAAAGAGATTGCTTGAAGAAACATCCATCTCCCTTTAAAATCAACCATCTTTAGGAGAGGCCAATACCTCTTAGCTTGTTTCGAAACATAATCTCAAATATTTGTGTTGTATCTTTTTCGTCACCTAAATGAGAGAAAAAAAAGGCACTTACAAGTCCAGTTGGGTTAGCTAGATAGGACAAGAGTGAATGCAAGAGTTAGAAACATCAAGCATAATAAATAAACAAACAACTAAACTAAAAACAATAAAACAAACTAAACTAGAGTGCATAAGGATATTATAATAAAAAACAAACAACATTCATGCCACCAATGGATAGATTGTATTAGTGGGAAAACACCAAAGAGAAAGGGAGACTTATGGGTCCCCTCTTCCTCCAAGTGAGAGCTCTTGAACCCCCAATGATTGAGCTCTTATTACAAATAGAAAACTAGAAGGAAATGGTGAAGAAATCCAAAGCTCATTCACTTAAGAGGTGATGTGAATATCTTAATGAAATGATGTTTATATGCTCCAATGAGGAAAGAGGCTCCTTGTAGGAGAATAGAGGAAGCATTACAATACAAATAGATTCTTGTAAATATAGTGCAGCCATGGCCTCCTTTTATAGCAAATCTTTGAGGCATTATTCAACCAGTCTTTAGTGTGAACAAGGATCCATTTAGGGCACCTACAGGTCTTTGACTAGCCCCCCACTCGGATTCAGTTCAGATTTGAGGGTCAAATCGACTTGGGAGATGAACCAGAAGTGGGTGGGAGGCCGACCAAAATCATAAATGCTTCGTTCTGAGGTGTGCGTGGTTTTTTGCATCCATGGTCACGCATCAGGCGCATGTGCTCTTTTCCGGTGTTTTTGATTGGCGCATGTGCGCACGCTTCCTCTGTATTCTAAGCCCATGCTGATTTTATAATTTGTTCTATACTTTTGGGCCCTTTGGAAATGCATTTTTTGGGACATGGATGAACTAATACGTGTTTGGAGATGTTGGATTCCTCTAACCATTTGCAGATGAAATTTCAGTGATAACATATGTCCCCTGATGTATGAGGTTAGGAGCATATGTATAGCCGAAATATATCAATGTTTCTTCTACTGAGAGTACTTTTGTAAGAAAGAGTGTTGAGGAGAGGTGAAAGAGAGACCAATTGGAGGGAGAGGGGAACCTATAAGAAACAAACCCTTCACAAGGTGTGGAAAAATAAAACTATGTACAAACGAGGCGGGCATGCCCCATGCTCGTGTCATGTAACTCAGAAAATGTATGAGACAGTAATTGAAACTGTGTGTTGGTGTAGATGACTGCAGCACCATCGGGGGCGAGTTGATAATGGTAGAGGATAATTATTATGGTGAACAAACTCTGAAAAGAGGCAATGACACCTATGAGAAGTGTCGAGGAATCGCAGGCATTGATGGCCCAACAATTTT
>JASDQU010309358.1:20021-32034 GCA_032191745.1 Picea mariana
GTAGGTCTCGTCGCTTGTTACAATTACCACCGCATTTTGAGTCTTTTCCTTCTAAAAGGCATAAAGTTATCAAATGTGGTGCACACACCTCCACTTACCAGACTTGTGATCATACAAGGATGAGTACTGAATCAAGTCAGAAAGATACTGGGATTCCTTCAACTCCCATACCTTCTATAGTTAATGGTACTCCTTCGACACCTTCAATCACAATGGTTGTAGTGTGAGAGGTTCATATTATCACTCATGTCCATCCTATAGTGAATACTCAACCTATATACATGAACCCTTTTGGGTCCCTTTGTCACTCATCGGGCTACAATATTCAGTCCATCCCTATGGCCTCTAGCCCTTTTTCTTATTGTATGTCGAATTTCACATCACAATTTTCATCCTCCATCCCAGTGTCTAGTCTGAATACTAGTATTGGACTTGGGGGCATGGATCCTCCACATACTCTATTTATGGTTGGTGGTGCTCATGTCCCACAAATGAATCCTATAGTTGGAAGCCTTCCTCCTATTAACCCCAAGTCTAATCCTGGTCTTAATTCTTCTGTATGGAGTAACCAACCTAGCGGACAAGCTACTGCTTACAATCCATCCTTTACACCTACCTCCTCTGTATTAATTATGAACAATATGTTTGGCATGATGAATCCACTTTTATCCTTTGGATTCACACCCGAAGGAGGCCAGTTCCATACCTTGGGAAACCCCCAACCTAGAGCCACTCCAGCTGAGGGAATTTTTTACAACCCTCATCATAAAATTCCCACTGGAATGGTGCCCAAACAAACCCTCATGAATCATTTTGGGGGAGGGTCTTACAATATTTCACAGAGCCATGGTGCATACTAGAACCTAGGATGGGTTGCAATTCCCCAACAACAATCTTTCCAGGGAACTTGGGGCCAGATGCCGCAACCCTGTCTCCCTTTTCTTGCCACGCTAAATCTACCAGACTTGTATAAGTTAATGAATGACCCTATGAATCATGATATGACATGGCCCCCCATCCCCACCAAGCTTCCTATGGATATTCCAAAATTCAAGGGAAAAACTAGTGAGGATCCTGGTGATCACGTCACTACTTTTCACCCTTGGTGCTCTTCGAACTCCCTTAATGACGATTCTATTCRGTTAAGATTGTTTCAATGCACCCTCATAGGGGTCACTRTGAAATGGTATATTGAGATACAAAAGGGGACATCTAGGAGTGGTGTAGATGGAAGAGGTTGATCAAGGCCTACATACCCTCAAAATTCTTGCTAGAGTGGTTCCTTAAGTCTCTATAGCCTTATATTTTGAAGGATGTTTCTACATTCRGGGTTACATATGAGGAAGAAGTGATTTTTAAATCCCAACAATTAGATATCATATATTCTCAATCTAAGATGCTATACRAGATTCTTCCAGACACACCAAGGTCAAACTATGACCCTAGAAAAAAGTTTGGGCCTCATGTTGATGACATCTACCAATGGTAGGATCTACCAATGTGAAATCTGCATACTGGGTGACAAACCATTTGAAAGAGTTGTCTCTAAACTAGTCTAGAGGAGGGTGACATTCGTCTGTGTCCTCCACTCCCACTCAGTMAATGGATGTACATTCTTTGMAATCATCGACCAACCTGAATGGTAACCAACATCCAGGTGGGAATACAAACAAAGGACKTGGTAACAATCGTAGGTGTGGGAAGAATAATAATAAACCCAAGGACAATGGTAATAATGAGAAGTTGAATAATAATGTTGGTGAGGGAAAGAAATAAAGGCGGAAGGTGAAGTTTCCTTGCAATATTTGTATAGATGACCACCTTACCCATTTATTCCCCAAGCTTACGGAAGTTGCGAGGATTTTATCTCTATCGCTCGTTGTGATGACTAATCATTTTCCACATAATCAGCACATGGCCTCAATCTCCTTGAATGCTAGAAATACGACGAGTGGGAGTCAAAACCCACCAATGCAAGACAGTGACCATGTATGCATCAATATGGTTAAATATGAGGTTAATGTAGCCACTTGGTCCCACGATTATAGTTCTCCACAGACTATAACTAGTCTATAGCCTCCCCCTCCTCTGGAGACGAACTTACATATCAAAAAACTAGAGCCCCCGCCTCATATTCTGAAAGGAGTAATCAAGTTCTCTATCCACAATCCTAATGCTAGAGCCACCCATAATTACTCTATTGTTGAGGATCTAGGTCAAAACCCTTATGCGATGTCGGATCTGGAGGTACTCCAGACGTGTCCTTCACAGAGGAATTCCTTTCTATCTGTGTTAGGATCTCTAGATCCTTGTGGCTCTAAAGTTAACAAGTTTGATGTCACAGATGTGAAGCCTCACTTGCATTGCCATGTGGCATTCCAAATCCATGTGGGTTAATCAAATTATACCATCAAATGTACTATTGTTGATGAAGGCACTGCAACATGTGTGATGTCCCTGGTCTATTGGAAAGCCCTCGAATCTTTGACCCTTTCTCAGTCTCTGACCATGTTGAATTCTTTTGACAGTCATTCCTTCCACCCTCATGATATTATTCCTACCTTCTCGGTCTAGTTAGGTGGGAATATGGTAAGGTGGATGTTGAGGTGGTTGATACACCCCTCAACTATAAATTGTTACTAGGATGCAATTAGACTTATGCTATGAATACAATCATATTGTCCATATTCTGCACTCTTTTCTTTCCTCACGATGGGAATATTGTGACAATCGACCAGTTGTCCTTTGAGTACGCTAGACCCAATGCATCGGTTGCACTGTCGATCCCCGTGATCAACAATTATTAGCTGACAA
The DNA here is from genome assembly GCA_032191745.1 of Picea mariana. Lineage (NCBI taxonomy): Eukaryota > Viridiplantae > Streptophyta > Pinopsida > Pinales > Pinaceae > Picea > Picea mariana. The sequence goes on from JASDQU010309358.1 coordinate 22,836, forward strand.
TTGAGAATGTCGGTGTCAGAATGTATTCATCCCTTATGGGTACCTTCGACTTCATGGCATCGTTTCATCATATATACACCATGTCTAGCATGTTTCTTCGTCAAAGAGGTTCGTTCCTTTCTTCACTTCATATTTTAATGATCCTTGGAACCTGCCTTCCTCGACTGCATCTGGTTAAGGTCAGTCATGTACTGGAATGACCATGCCACTATCGGTAATAGAGATAGCCTATCAAGTTGTTCTTGACTCTTCCATCGATTCAGATCCTGTTACCTCACAGACGGACGAGGAGGATCATGTTCTAGAACCCGTCTGGGCCACTTCATCGTCTTGTTCACATGACTGCCTCGATGAGACTTTAACTTCAGATGAAGCTATTATAGAGGTCATGAATGGTTCTGATAGGCCATGGGATGATATGCATCATCACTCTTATTTTCTCCTAGATCTTTCCAGAATCGAACAAGATGATTTTAGATCTACCTTGAGCGAGATAGTTGGTCACACCGTATTTCCACTTGATACGCATGAAATTTATGTTGAAGGAAACATGGAGAGTATCTCTCCTACTGTTACAATCAATATCTCTCATATTCCTAGCAAGGTTGAAAATGTACACATTGGTGCAGATTGTTTGTCAGAAGAAATTCTTATCTACACTGAGATATTCAAAGAATTCCACGATGTGCTCACTTGGTCATATGAAGAGATTCCAGGAATCGACCCTCAGATTGTTAAACATGAGATTAAAACCTACCCAGATGATAAACCTTTTCAACAATGACTTAGAGCTATCAATCCTAGGAAGGCCCTTGCTATTAAGGAAAAGGTAAAAAAACTGCTTAATGTTGGATTTATCTACCCAGTTCCCTTGACTGAATGCGTATCCAATCCCGTCCTTGTGAATAAAATACAAGGAACCATCCACGTATGCATGGATTTTCGTGAATTGAATAAATCCTGTTCCAAAGACAACTTCTCGACACCCTTCATTGATCAAATTATCGATGAATGTGCGGAAACCAAAATTGTTTCTTTCATGGATGGGTTTTCAAGGTATAACCAAAATCGTATTAAGCCCGAGGAACAACATAAGATGAAAACTATTTTCCGTTGGGGTACATTCACATACCAGAAGATGCCTTTTGACCTTAAGAACGCCAGAGCAACCTTCCAACGAGCTATGACCTTCGCATTTCATGATCTCAAGAATATATTTGAAGCCTATCTCTACAATCTCATTTCTCACTACCGTAAGAGAGTGGAAGACCCTAAACACCTTCGGCTAGTTTTTGAAATATGTCACCATTATCGCATCCATTTGAACCCTCATAAATTCATCTTTTGCGTTAGTTCAAGTCAAATTCTAGTATTTTTAGTCTCTGATACTGGGATCATGGTAGATCCCTTAAAGGTGGACGCAATACATCGATTACCTCCCCCACGCACTATTTGTCAACTTCAAGGTTTACAGGGGAAAGCTAATTTTTTACGATGGTTTATAGTGAACTATGCCAATATTACTAAGGGTTTCATGCATCTCTTAAAGAAGGACACTCCTTTTATTTGGGATGAGTGAGCCCAAGAATCATTCGATGCTTTTAAGAAATCCTTGGTATCGACGCCTCTACTGAAATCTATAGAGTATGGTAGAGATTACTTTCTTTATGTCACTGCGYCTGACGAAACGATTGGTATGTTGTTGGTTCAAGAGGATGATGAGTTTCGTGAGCACGTCATTTACTTAGTCAAAATTTAGTCGGTCCTGAACTCAAGTATTCTCATGTTGAAAAGCTAGCTTTGGCTGCCATTCACGCAGTTCAATGATTATGACACTATATATTACTTTGCAAAACTACTGTGGTTGTCAATGTCAATCCATTCCAATATGTCCTTACGAGGCATATCATAGGGGGAAAGTACAATAAATGGATTGTCATTATACAAGAATTTGATCTCGATTTCGCTTCTGTGAAGTCCAAAAAATCACTAGTTTTTGCAGAGTTAATATATGACTTCCCTCGGTTAGATGAGGATGTTATTCATGCTGATTCATTTACRGATGAACACATTTTACTTGACTTKTCATCAGACCCATGGTATGGAGATATTGTTGTCTATATTCCAAATTTGAATTTCCCTCAACATCTCTCATGAGATGATCGACGATGTATACGATACCAAGCTAAGAACTACCTTATAATCAGTGACACTATGTATCGCCRAGGAGTAGATAATATATTGTGTCATTGTTTGACTCATGAAGAAGCTGAGTYTGTTATAAATGAMTTCCACAGTGGGGCTTGTGGTGGTCATCTATCTGGGCTTGCGACAGCCTAAAAAATTTTGCGAGCCGGTTATTTTTGTTCATTTGTTTTTAAATATTGCATCGAAGTGATTAAGAATTTTCACCCCTACCAGTTGTTCACTCAGAAAATGTGCCCGCATCCAACCCCTCTCCATAGATTTATTACTATCAGTCCCTTCACCAAGTGGGTGGTGGATTTTGTGGATTGCAACCCAACTTCAACTGGGGGGAATCAACACATTATCGTAGCCGTAGACTACTTTACCAAGTGGGATGAGTCCATGCCTATAGTTAGATATGATGGTAAGACTATTTCCTTCTTCATATTCAATCAAATTATAGCTAGGTTCGAAATCTCGAGTGAGATTGTCACTGATCATGGTAGTCACTTTCATAATGAAATGATGAAAGACTTAACATCAAAATTGGGGTTTAGACATGGTCATTCTTCCCCTTACTACCCCCAGGTAAATGGACAAGTAGAGGCCTTGAACAAGTCTCTCAAGAACATTTTGCGGAAAACTGTCAGCCAGAGAAAATCTAACTGGCATATCATGCTTTATCCAGCACTTTGGGCATACCAAACCTTGATTAAGACTTCCATCGATTTTTCCCCTTTTCAGTTAGTGCATAGCGTGGATTCAATCCTACCCATTGAATGTGAAACCCCTTCTCTTAGATTGGCAGTTGCGCTCTTACCTGACACTTTTAATCTCGAACAATGCATCATACACCTAGAGAGTCTAGATGAGCAGCGTCGAGATGCCTCCATGGCTATAGAAGAAAATAAAAGACGTGTCAAAGTCTAGTATGATAAGTTTGTCTGTCCTCAGAAGTATGCTGAGGGTGACTTGGTCCTTTTATACGATCAATACAAAGAATCACTGGGGGCAGGAAAGTTCAAACCCATGTGGCACGGTCCCTATATTATGCGACGTGTCTTAGAAAAATGAGCCTATGAATTAGAATATTATGAAGGGAACATGTTGGCTGATCCTAGGAATGGGCTCTATTTGAAAAGATATTATGCTTGAGACACAATCTTGGGCATACATATTTGTATACTAATGTATTTTAGTGTATATATATTTTCCCTCTTTTTTATCTTCAACTTGCTTATCAAGTTTTCCCTTGGTCGGAATATGTCAATGGAGTCTTCGTTCTACTTAGGATTCACAACCAGGCCCAGTCGTCATACACGAAACTTGGCTTCCACCGCTTGGTTTGTTTACACACCCGAGGGTCTACTGGTGTCTTCAGGTGGCATTTTCCTAGGGCCATCCATGAATAATGTGGCTCAGTATAGCATTGTTATATAAATTTTACACGATGCCATTTCCCATGGTATTCACTTGTTGGAAGTTCACCTAGATTCCCAGTTAGTAGTATGGAAGTTGAATGAAAGTTATCGTGTACGAGACCCTACTCTACTACGACGATTCTTATGGGTGTGACTTTTAGAACGAAATTTTGATTTGATTACTTATCATCACATACGTAGAAGTTCTAATTATGTATCCAATGCATATGCTAATTTTGTTTTAGATTTCCATTTGTCACATAAATAAAGCAAAGAAAACACTTTCATCAATGTACACATTGTAATATAAGTAAAGCCGAAGATCAATGTTTTTATATTTCAGCTCTCCAAAAAATATGATGTTATACTACAAAATTGGGGCTGACACCTTCAAAATACATATACAGCTGATCATAAAATAGTCACGACATCTATGCATGTGGTGTCGTATGTGTATTGTGATAACATACTATGGTGTTTATGAGACACTGAAAGAGTCGTACCCAATCATGGGGCACACCTACCACCTTTCGTTGCATCACCTCTGACAGATCCTCCACTTAAACCATGGGAATCCTCTGTGTCAAATGAGACAGGTTGTCCTACACATTTTGAAGAACTCTATTAGCATCCCCTCCTACTTCCTCATCCCCCCGATGCCTTCGTCGATGTCGTGGAATCCCTTCTGGTTGTTGCGTACCTACGTCTGCATCACACACATGTTTAGTTAGTACTTGACATCATTCATAAATATTTTTGTTTTTTTATTCAAAAATACAAAAGAAATGAAATATTAAAAAAAAAATGGCATACCTATGTCTCTGTAGGCAGAACCTGGTGGTAACGACATATATGGATATCCTCTGAAGTCAATCCCTATGTAAGGTTATTCCTCTAGATCCATCACACGTCGACTCCACCAGAAGAAAAAATCATCATTGTAGGTTGTTGACACCCTACCATCCCCCTTCCACCTCATCACCTTGATCAACCCTGCCGTGGATGGATCATGAGGTCCATGTGGGACAATATCAACTTTAGGGCCCAAGCTTGGAACCTACTCGAAGAAAAAACTACAAAGGATAGACACAAACCCAAAGTTCTTCTTTCTACCCATTTTGCAGTTTGTTAGTTGGCTCTTCATGTTGGCCAGTAGTGAGGTGCACTAGTTGTAAACCATGGGTCGCAAGCACTCCAATGAATAGAACATAAGTGGCCTTGATGCCTAGTGCAAAGAGGTTGAACCTGTGATCTATGTCAACACTAGGACAACAATCTTGAGACTCAGATTGTTGATCGCTCTGATCGAGAGTTGGCTCTCTACCTTCTCGGTCCCTGCAATGCAATAAGTGGCTATGTAATCCTCTATGTTCATGCCACTCCTAGCTCCCCAGACTTTGAGGTTCACCACCTCACCCTAATGCAACAATCCTGTTAAGAATCAGAAGTCCTCAACTTCAATCCTAAATGGTTTTCTATCAATATTGAAGGTCTCAGTATCCGGATCCCAGTAGCTCACAAGCAACTGAAGTAGTCTCACTTGAGCCCTAATACCTTTGAGATCCCAAAACTTGTATAGCCCACATATTTTTAAGGTCATTTGGGCCCTTGGATCTCTCTCCACTACAACATCCACCTCTTCATACTCTCTTTCTCTCCACTCTAGCACCATCTTGCAAGATTAAAACCATTTTTGAGTTAGCAACATATTAAAAATCTTATCCACGAACATGTACACGAGCTACAGTTTACACAGTCATGTATAGGGATTCTTATATGTTGGTTGTTTTTCAAACAATCACATATAGGTATGCGTATACATGACCCAATTATCTATAGGCCACATATACCTTAGTTTCTAAGTTGTTCCCTAAATAACTCAAAAAATGAGGCGTAATTACAAATTTTAATCCACTAGGAAGAAAGAGGGTAGCAAAATGAATTACATGGTCTAGATGGACAAGATTTTTCCTCTCATAGCTCCCGCAATCAACAGTTGAAATTCGGAGGCAATTTGGTCCAAAATACACTATTTGGGTAAAAAATACAAATGGTATAGTAAAATTGTTTTTTTTACTATTTATAGCAAATGTTTACCAACTTTACGTAGTTTGGTATAAAATTTGGGCCTAATGGACTAATACGACAGTGGATGAAGTTGGTTTTGGTGGTTTTGTCCAGGGATTCTTGTGATTTTTAGCGCCATGTTGCCTGTTCATAACTTTGGACATGTATTTTCATCATCCAACATATAGGATAGGTACCCAATCCATCATGCACACTTTCAACATCCTATGACTGCAAATCATATGCCTTGGGTATGAACCCATTTAATAGCAACACAGAACCTTCTATCTGCAACTAGAAGTGTCGTTATTGAATGGCAGAGACTTACCAAACATGGGTACCCTAGTTAGATCCCCTACTTCATTCGGTGCCCATGCAAAGATTTTTGTCTGTAGGATCAGGAGTCTCTTATAGCTAATGCATGACTTTATGTTTGAACCTCATTTATTACTCATAAACATGCTAACCTATACCTAGAGGAATCTCAATGAGTCTAATTTAAGCTTTTTTCCGAGTCTATCAAAAAGAGAAAAGATTGCAGAGTGAACTTGTCTCTTTCACACTAGTAAAATTGGATTTGAAAGGACATCTATTTGGTGCAAGTTAACCCCTTTTTCAAACCAAGTAGACTAAAATTACAGAAAAGGAAATTTTTTGGCATTAAGTTATAATTGCATCTCATTCTCTTGCTTGAAGTATTGAGCCTATTGTCGGTTCTCTTTTTTGCATTATAAGCTTATCACATCAGAAATTTACATCACCAGCTAAGAAGAGCCTTGTTTATATCCTTTGCAGATTGACACCCTACACCCAAGAGGAAACATTCCCCTGAGTGTCCATCTCCTGCATGCACCTCCTTGCATTGAGCATAGGTATGTTCCACTGTTGGAACTAGTTTCTTACTTACGACACTCGTTTCCTCCTCTATATCATAGCATTAATTTGATTATGAAAAAACAAAAAAACATAGGTGGGAAAAGAATATTATCTTATATTGGAAAAATTCATGTCACCTTTGAACAAAGCACAAAATTTTTGAGTCCACTTATCATCAAAGTTTTGGGTTTAGCATGAACTTAGTAAGTTGAGCTCATTACGTAGAGTTTACTCCTCTGACTAGTTACTCTTCCAGTCCCTATGGAGATTTTGATTGATGCCTCTTGCATCTCAAAGTTTCATGATTGAGTCTATGCTGCCAGAGTCTTCCATATGTCTCGTGCTCTTGTTAAAAGGATGCCTATCAACCTATGTCGGCCATTCCTCAAAACTCTTTACTTTGCATGTCGACCATTCTTAAGAACTCTTGACTTTGGATGTCGGCCATACCCTCAGTGTGTCTCATAGTTGCATAAAGTTGTAGTCCTATTGTGCACTCTATTCCTACTTTCATCATTGGTATGTAACCTTGAACCCAACAGTCAACATTTCATCATTGGTCGTTGACTAGGGAGTTTCCCTTGTGTTCGACAGCAAGAAATCTATTCACAMATTGGGATTCATGCAGTGTCTTAGATTCCATTAGCCTTATTGGTTGTTTCCTCGCCTTTGTCAACAATTTTCCTTATTGGCTGCTATTCAGAGGGTCTTTTYGTGTCCCACTTTCATCTAGAACACGCGAAAGACGCGYAGGGTCTTTGGTTCATGAACATGTTCTTCRTCCGATTTCCTCCAAATCATCAAGCTCCTTMTTTGTACCTCGTGTTGAATGATGAGAGATGCTTTAATGMTCTCCTTTCTAYAGGTCTCCTTCCATCAACTTCAACCCATTTATTCTGGAAACGAGACATGGAGTCCTATGAGTACCTAGAGGATTGCAGTCATTAGTGGCAGGTTCTCCTGCCATTGTCAATTGGGAATACATCAATGTCTCCTGCTCAATGGATTTTTCAAGTGTTCGACCCCGACACCTTTATTCAAATTTGTAAGAATGTACTTGGTGCCTTGATACCTACTTTCATTATTGGTAGGTTGTATCACGTTTGTTAACAATATACCTTAATGACCGGTAATCAAATGAAGTCTCATTGTGTTTGACCTCAACTCCTTTATTTACATGATGTAGACTTGCACCTTTGGTGGGCCGTGTAGAAGACTTGAAGACATCAGTTCATAGTCACAGCTTTCCTGAGTTGTTTCTATCTTTTATTGGACCAATACCTATGTGACTTCAGTGACCATGGGAGATCATATTGTACTCCATTGTATACAGATATATTCATATTGATTTTGAGACTGGTTTTACTAGGCCTTGTTCGTGACTATGATAGCCTTTGGCATGTACCCACCTTTGTATTGGCTACTCATGGCCATGAACAACTGTTTGTTATATTTTCACATGGATCTGCAATGTAATTTCAAATTGGCAGCCATGTGTGCAAAGTTAGTACAGATTGTAATATTCTCATGAGAAACTAGTTCGTCCAGCTGAGTCTCCATTACTCCACTTATGGGTATTATAATGTATTTCGGCCATCACAGATACTCCTTTGAACTCACACATTAGGGGGAATCTGTTATATCAATATTTTCCTCACCCTATGCAAAGTTTCTTAGAATGCCTTTTTCCATTTCCCTATGTAGTCTTGAAGTCCCTTTTTGCAAGTCCCAGAGCTAAAAACAATATTTTTCCACATGTATACACCCTAACTACTATACAACATGTGTATACGTAGGTTGCACCACTACAACTTGTGTACATTAGTTTTTGTTCCCCAAATTAAAAAATAGTGTCGAGTTTCCATGTCACGTCAGAAGATCCATGATCCTTAACATTCCATATACTGAAAACATTCTAACTCGGCCCTTCAGTTCTACTTGAAGGCTATAAATGGGCCATATCCAAGATGTGGAAAGGAGGAGAAGAATTCAACTTTGAGAGCAAAGTTACTCTGGAGAAATTATTCACTTCATATTGAGTCTACATCCCTTTGTCCTTTTAAGTATGAACACATTTTTCAGCCCCCAAGCTCTTCCCTACTTGATTGAGAACCTCATTGTATCTCTTATATGATCTTGCCTTTGGTGGAGGATTGAAGTGGTGGAGGCCGAGCTGGAAGGGACTTAGTTTCTCAATTCTGAACCGTGCCAACACAGAAGTTTGTAATTCATTCACTTATGTTGATTACATTTTAATAAGAATACTCTTTTCTCGTCCAATTAATATCTTGCAAATATTTGAATTATTATTCCATGGGCATATTTGTTATGAAAGTTGATGGATTATGCTATTGAATGTGCTAACCTTATATATTATCACCATATTCTTATGTTTCTTAGTTTTTCAAGACAAGTTGTAGGTGTATTGCTTTGAGTCAAGTGCTCAACGGTGGACTTCATCGAACGTCTGGACGAGGTTGGCTCTTTATCTTGTCTCATTAGAATATTTTCTTATATAGCATATCTGATATTAGAGTTGATTTCTGCAGCCATTTTTGTCTGTTGTGGTTTACCCCTATCCATAGAGAGATTTTGCTCGTAACAAATTTCAATAATAAATGGAAGTTGTTGTGGTTTTCAATGGGATG
>JASDQU010309358.1:32822-42999 GCA_032191745.1 Picea mariana
TTTTGCAAAAGGCACTAGCTAGGTGACCCTCCTCCTTCCAAAATGCACAATTTTATTTCAATGATATTATGAAAAGTGAATCCCAAATATGTTTTCTTCAGTAAAAGATGTGTAGATGGAAGAAGATTCCCTAAATGTGGTAATTGGCATTGTTCCATAGTAATTTTCCTATGGATCTCACACATCCTAGATCATCAAATATCATAGTCACATGGAGGAGATATGAGCATGTTATTATGAATCTATCCTCTTCTTTGGGTGTGGTTTCTAAAAGGATTGACTTGCTTGAGGATGATATCCTTGTTTTAGAATTCATGGGGAAGTTTCAAAATTAATTTATAAGTATATTAAACATTCTTATTTGTGGTACGTTTTTCCAAGAATTACACGTTTTCTTCATAGAGAGATATATAGAGCTAGTATTATCATTAGATAATCATGGATTTTTTTTCAAGTATTCTATATGTAGTTTACACAGATATATTATCTGATTTTATATACTATCGTGCACTAAAATTAAAATTCCACTTTATAGCACCCATGTTTAGTGGAAAAATTGACTAAGATCTTGCAACCCATGGGAATGCCTTCATTGTCACATGTATTAAGTATATCACATATAATCACAACCTCTTTGAGATATTTTCTATGTATCTTCATGGAAATCCCTATGATGGTTCCATTGCATTCTCGAACTTATTTCTACAACTTTTAATAGTTGGTAGACTAGTTTTCTAATTACTTTTAACGTTTCCCGCCCATATGAACTAAAAATATGTAGTGTCCAAGTGCTTGGATGTTGAATCTTTCTTATCTTCTAAAAATATGTAGTGTCCAAGTGCTTGGATGTTGAATCTTTCTTATTAAGTACATGGTATCCCTACCTTATCTTTTTTCTTGATATACCACCTAAGATTGGTATCAAGAGTCTTATCCTTCTACTTCATGCTACAATGAGAATGAAATGAGTGACAATGTCATCAAAACTACACAAACTATGCATAAAAGAAAACATAAACTAAAATTATCTTTCTATCAATAACTTATGCACCACATTTGTTTTGAAATCCTTTATAATTATCTTATCTCCTTAAAAATATATAGTGTCCAAGTGCTTAGATGTTGAATCCTTTTTATCAAATACATACATAGTATCCCTACCTTATCTTTTTTTCTCAATATACCACCTAAAATTGGTCTCAAAGAGTTTTATCATTCTATTTCATACCCCAACAAAAATGAAACAAATGACAATGCCATTAAAACTACACAAACTACATTTAAAAATAAAATAAAATAAAGGCTAAGGTTGTCCTTTTGGTGACTACTTTTAAAATTTGAATCATAATCTTTCCATAACAATTCATTTATATTGCAAATTTTACAAGGCTTATAGACTTCCCAAAAGTAGTACACTCGTATTGTCTAAAAGTTTTATATTTTATTTTTTTAGCAAGAATATAATGATATAAATATGGATGAAATTTTAGTTTTTTATTGTTTAAATTTTATTTTTGAATTATATAAATTTAATCATTTTAGCTTTTTTTAACAAAAATATGAGATATAAATATTGATGAAATTTCAATTTTTTATTGTTTAAATTTCATTTTTAAATTATACAAACTTAACCATCCAAAATAGATCTAATAATTTCTTGCCAAATTTCAATAAAATTAAATAAAAACTATCAAAAAAAACAGAAACATAATAAATTTAATCTACTACTTTGTTAAATATTTAAAAAAAAAAATGGTGTACTTACACGCGATACGCGGAGATTTAACAAATATGTAAGATATAAAGCAAAAATCTCGTAAATATGTTTCATAAATATATTTTCTTCCACGGAAAGAGACTTAAAACGATTTTGCCTTTTTCATTTTTTTTTTCAAATTAATAATATAATAATTTTGTTTCTACAAACATTATAGAACATAGGCATAAATACATTATAGAACATAGGTATACATTCATAGAACTTCAAACATCTTTTTTAAAAGACATATCTTCTCATGCGAGAAGTAAGAGACATTTAAATTTGAATCCAACATCAACTACATATTCATTTATTCTTTGTCTGCAATAATTATTTGGGTATTATTTTTTTTTTAAAGTTATATATATTTATATTTTGTGGTTAAAATTAATTATGTAAATTGATAAAATAGAAATTAAGAATAAACATATATAGTGTTAGAAATAGTTTTTCTAATTTTCTGTTTGTGCAATTTTGCCCATATCAATATTTCATGGTTTCATTATTAAGAAAAAAATTATGTAAAAGTTTTACAATAAAAAAAATATTAAAATTAACATAATCACATAATTAAAGGTGGTTGAAATACAATGATCAACATCATTCACTACTTTTTAAAATTAACRATATTGATAGATGTATATACAATGATCAACATCATTCACCATTTTTTAAAATTAATGATATTGATAGGTGTATATCTGTTACTTTTAATTATACAGTTRTGTTAATTAACATCAACATTTGAGAAGAGTAAATAATAATAATAATATGAATAAAAATGTTGATARAAATAAAAATAGTCATATAATTTTTAATAATATTAATATAATAATAATAATCTATTTTTAAGGTCACGACCAAGCCAACACATCAAATTGGTGTATGAGACCCCCTTGTTTGTGGGACAAGGGACCCCCCTCCACCCAGCGATTTGACTAGTAAAGTCTATGAAGGTATACATACCCTACCCCCCTCTGGATTTGAACATGTGATCTCTTAAGAGGAAACACATATTCTTAACAACAACAACAACAATCATTTTCATTTAACATGAAGTTTGGGACTTAGTTCCCCAAAAATAATTTTTCAATAAACTATTATTAATACTATTAACTAAAAGAATAATAACTTTAAATATCTCTTTGAAAAATTTCAAAATTTTCTAGTTGTACAATTTTGTGGATGTCAATATTTCTTAATATGGTTTTATAAAAATTATGTACCAGTTTTACAACAAAATAAGTTAAAATTAACATAACCACATAAATAAAAAGTGGTTGGAATACAAGGATCAACACTATCTACTACTTTTTCAAATTAAATGGGTTGATGAATGTATATCAACTACCTTTAATAATGATAATGATAATGATAATAACAACAACAACAACAACTATTTTTATATAGTATTAATATAAATATAATAATTAAAATAATTTTAATATGAACATTACTATTATTAATAATATTAATTTAACCTTTCTAATAATGAGTTGGGTGGTACTTCACACAAAGACTAGGGTAAAATAGAAATACCTCTTAGAAGAATAAACATCTATGATTTTTTCTAATTTTTTGGTTATGCAATTTTGTGGATATCAATATTTCTTAACATGGATTCATCATTGGGGAAAAGAATTATGTATAATTTTTACAACAAAATAAACTAAAATTAGCACAACCACATAATTAGAGGTGGTTGAAATACAAGATTCAACATTATCCACCACTGTTTAAAATTAATGGTGTTGATGGACATATATCAACCACTTTTGATTATGCAGTTTTGTTAGTTCACACCAACATTTAGGGAAAGTAAATAATAATAATAGTAGTAGTAATAGTAATATGAATAGAAATGGAAATAGTCACATAAATTTTAGTAATGGTATTAATATCAACATCAATAATTATTAATGTGTGCATCTTCAGGTGTGTGAGTTTTCCATTTCTAAAACTCTCACACAATTAACTCTAGAAGATGCACACACTATTATGGCCAAGTGTGAAAACCTACATGCTCAAATAATAATTGTTTTCAATAATTAAAATAATTTTAATATCAACATTACTATTATTAATAATATTAATTGAAAGAATAACAACCTTTTTAATAATGGGTTGGGTGGTAGCTCACCAAGTAGACTATTAAGGCCAACTATGAAAACCTACATGTTCAAACAGTAATTATTTTCAATAATTAAAATATTTTTAATATCAACATTACTATTATTAATAGTATTAATTGAAATCCCCCGGATACGGTGTCACCAAGCTCATAAGCCATGACGCGAGGGCATGCATGCCACGAGACAACCACCTGGTGCATCGCTTCATGAGTCAGGTCGATGAAGCTTGTCACCTGGTGGCCACCAGCCCAGGGCATTCAAATCCCGTCACACCCAACGCGAACTCAATGCAGGGGAAGTTTCTTGATTCAGATAAGAATGGAGGGAGGCATTTACTCCTGGTATGAATCCATCAACACGGTACCAGTAGCCATGAATTCACTCCTATGGGGGGAATTATAGGAACTCAACGATGGAGGGAATGGTCATTTCACTGTTTTCTTTCATCGGAGGAACACCAACACAAACACCATACTTTGGCTTGGGGTTTTTTGTCTCAGGACCCTTCCCCCTTTTTATTTTTCCATGTCAAGGCAGCATGGATGCTCGAAGAGGGGTAGGGGAAACCACATTCTTGTGGGTAAACCTCTTGTTATAGTTGAAAGCAATGACATTAGGCTAAGAAGAAAACAATGCTCCAATTCCCCTTCATAGGGCTCAGCTCAACATCAAGACAATGACCACACTCCCTATGGGTGGGGATGAAAAATTGAATGGTTTGACAGGAAAGGAAGGTCTCTCAGTTACGCCCCAAAATATCTACCAATTTTGACTTCTTCAAACAACCCATAGCCTAGCCAGGATTATGACTCTTCATAAGGGATATCAGGCTACCACCTCTTCATAGCTAGTTGATGGATGTCCATCAAAGGTTGCCTTAATGGATCACAAACAATCTCTAAATGAAAAGAATTCCCAGCGAATTCACGAGGTTGTGTCTAACACTCAACAATTGATTTTCAAGTTGCACAACGAGGTTCAGGATGTGCATTTTCTCCTAGCGTTGCTAGACCAATGTTTCTCTCCGGCTATGGATGCAAAACAAGAGCAGGAGGAAGCTCCATCACTCTCGACGGTTGTTGCAGTGAAGCCCATTCTCCCCCCTCCTGACACCAAAGGTCACTTTGTCTAGTGGTTACCATGTTTTATGTTTTAGTTCTTAGATTTATAAGTTTAAGCAAGTCTAAGTTAGGTCACAATTCTCTCCAGTGCAATGATAAACAACCATTTTGTATCTATTATTTTTGGTTCTATACTAAGTATGGAAACATGAAAGAACTTGCATGATAAATCCACTGGGACAGAGTTGGTTTCCAAGGGTGGTGGCTCTGTCTCTGGTGAACAAAATAACTATTTGTAATAGACTTTCATAACAAGCAATACAAACCTTCTTACTTACAAAAAAAATTAGTATTAATTGAAAGAATAACAACCTTTTTAATAATGAGTTGGGTGGTAGTTCACCAAGTACAAGAGGGGGATGGGGATTAATAAATATGGAGATGGAAGTGGAGAAAATAGACTATTCCAAGGACCTTTTATAAGGTTGTTTTGTCTTCTCCTAGGGGCCATTTTGTGTTAAGGACCTAGTGGGCTTTGGAGGTTTGGATAGGAACCTGATAAACCATACACAAGCATATGCTTATGTTTTTGAGGAGTAAAATACAATGGTAAAGTAAATCCATAGTTTGGTGGCACATATGACAAGGAAAATTTAATGCTTAATTAGGCTTGTCAAGTCATTCATTGTCTTCCTTGACAAGTCATGGTAAAGGTAAGAACAAAACTAGTTCATTACAGATGGAGGAAGGTCATTTCTTAGACTTTGTTGGGATAGTTTTGTAGGTTGTTGAAGGGGAATTTAAAACTTGATTTGTTTTGGTTAAGAGTGTTGGAAGAGATAATGGTTTTGGAAGGTGACTCACATGGAATTAAGACTATAGAGGGTGCATAAGGTGACTTCAATTAGTGAGAGTTAGTGCAATTTAACCTTGGGAAGCATGGTAAGGAATATATTATATAGAGGAAGTAGAATATTAGTTTGTCTCTTGGTGAGGGTAATAAATTAGGTGGTGGAAATGGGAAATAAATACTTGATAGGGCCTTTTTTGGTCACCATTTGTCAAAGAATAATTTAAAGGAGTGGATGGACATGATTTGGAATCCATAACCAAGATTTCTCCCATAATTCCATTTAGTGGTGAGAGGTTGGTTTGTGTTTATTTTTAAGTGGAAAAGGATGTTATTAAGATTCTAGGTAGGCCTTGGTTATGGGTATACACTCTTTTGATGATGAAAATGTGGAGTCCATGCTTTAATACACAAAAGGAGAGATCCTCACTACAACTAGTTAGGATGGAGCTTCAAGGCTTTCCATTGGAATTTTGGTTGATAGATGATTTTATATCTACTGGGAATAGTGTTGGAACTTTCTTGGAGGTAGATGATATATTTTATTGCTCCAACTCATGCACTATAGATTTCATTATTCTACAAGTGGACTTGATAGAAGGTCTATCATAGGAGATAAATATTGACGTTAGGGATAAGCATTAACACCCAACCATTGAATACATGGGTATCCCTTTTCATTATTGAATATATCACATTAATAGTCATTTGGAAAGTGATTGTTTCCTCAAGTTTAATAAGAAGGTTTGGAGGTGGAAAGATAATGTAGCTTAGACCCCTATGAAGGAATCAACACCAAATTTTTCAAGGGAAGAAGAATTTTTTCTTGAAGGGGAGTTTGGAGAGGAATATTTAGGTCTAAGGGATCCCTTTGAGTTGGAAAAAGGATTGGAGAAATATGTTTCAAGGAGGAATCATGTGTCAGAAGGAATTTTGGAAGCTTAGGACCTTTGTGAAACTCAACCTAGGTTGACTATGGACACCAATTTGAATGTGTAAGAAATCAAGTCAGACAGTGCATTGATAGATCAAACTCTAAAAGATTTGGTAAGTCCTTAATTTTTCCTTTAGAATTTGTGAATACTAAAATGGGAATCTATCCCTTAGACTCCATTCTTTGGCCAAATATGGGTGTTTATAAAGAGTTTTCTCCATTGGAAGTTTTAAAAGGGAAAATAGGTAAGTGTGGGATATTCCATTATAGACTTGGCTTGGAGAACTTAGAAGGCTTAGTAGAGGTAGAAAGGGAAGTAGATAAATAAGTGTCCAACAAGAAGAATAGAGAGGATTATGGACCCACTACCATCAATAGCTATGGAGAGCCCAAAATATTTCAAATATCCTCAATAATATTTGAGATTCAAACAAGCCACCTCAAATATCATAAAGTTAGGGAATGAAAGTGGCTTTAAGTCTAGATGTTCCCAATGAGGGTTCAAGTTTTAGCATAGGAATTAAATCCCATATATACATAGCCCAAAATAAAGTTACAAGTTAAATACATTAAGGGGGTAAACAAACTTTAGAAGGCACTATTAGGGGTTTTGGCAATCCCTCTAAAAAACTTTCCATAATTAAGTTGTTGGGTTTACAAAACCATGATATTGTATTGATACAAGTAACCAAAGGGGAAGGGGGGGAAGGGGTAATCTTGGGAGAGCGATAGAAACTCATGAAGGATTGAGATTTCTTGTGTGTAAGTTTTTTAGGTAGGTCAAGAGGTTTGTAATTGGAAGGAGGAAGTGAAAAATATATGATACTTGACAGGGGTATTGGAGCTAGGGGAATCATTTTTTGTTGTTAGCACTCATGGTTCATATGAGAATAGGGTGGCTACCTAGGAGGGATTACTATAAAAATATTTGTTTATGAGGAGGAATGTTATTCTATGTGGGGACTTAAATGTTGCTATTATCATAGTAGAAATTTAGGGAAGTACCACTAGAGTAGGCCCCTTGGCAAGATGGAGGAGGTTAGTTTTGTGGATGTGGAGCCTATTAAATTGGTCCCTACTAGGAGGAACATGAGAATAATTGATTCTGGAATAAAGAGATAATATAGGTTTGTGGTTTCTTAATTCCTTGTGAATGGTCAAGTTAGGATCATAAATTGGGTGGAGGTAGGTGTAGAATCAAATCATATTCCAGTTTTTGTTCAATTTTTTAAGGAGGATTGCAAGCCTCCAAGTATATTTAAATTCACCTTTGCATGGTTAGAGGGAGAATACTTGTTAACTTAGTTAAGTGTGAATGGAACATTAGGATCCCTCCTTAAGGGAGCTTTCTAGTATCCATTTTGTGGCTAACCTCAAGGTAGTTAGTTTAAAAGGTAGATTCATCTTGGGCACGTGATAAAGATATGAAAGATGAGCGTGATATAATTTCAATTGAAAGTAAAATTATTTGAGTTTATGAAAATAAGATGGAGGCATGAGGGATGTATTGATGAGGATTCAAAGTTAAAACTAAGGTCTTTGGAAGAAAATCAGAGGAAACTTATAGCAAAGAAGGAGGCCTTATGGAGGTTAGAGATTAGAGATTTGTGGTTGGCTAAGGGAGATGATAACTCATTTAACACTTCCAAAGTTTTTCTAATTATAGGAAAATATAAACACTATTTGGGAAATGAAGGGAGAAGATGGATCTAAAGAAAAAACATTTAAGAAATATATAACTTAAGAGTGGCTCATTTTGATGGGATGTATAAGGGGGAAGCTAGAGTTAATATAGTAGAACTTGTTAAGATAATCACTTATTTCCCATTTTTTTTTGTTGATACAACAAATGGAAGGTTGATGAAGGAAAATTCTAAGGAAGAACTACAAATGGTCCTTCATAGCTTTTAGAAGGAAAACGTTTAGGGCCAGATGGTTGGACAATTGAGTTTTTCTTGGGATTTTTTTATTTTATAGAAGAAGACTTGTTAAGGGTAGTTGAGGAATAAAGGAGTATAGGGAGGGTGTTGGATATTTCAATACCACCTTTATTTACCTAATTCAAAATAAAGACAATCTTAATGCATTCGACGACTTTCTCCTTGTGCAATTGTATCTATAAGATAATAACCAAAATTGTTACTTTGAGGTTTAATAAAAAAAAATATGAGGCCATATATAATGAATAGCTTGGGTTCCTTCATGGAATTCAAATTCATGATGCTATTGGGGTGACACAAGAACAGATGCATACTATAACAACACAAAGTATGGGTCATGGTATTGATGATGGACCTCTTCAAGGCTTATGATTGGATAAAATGGTTGTATTTGAGGTTAATTTTAATTCACGTTAGCTTTTGTGTTCTTATGGTGAATTGGATTATGGGTTGTTTGACCTCGGCCTCCTTTGCATTCTTAATCAATGAATTAGCATCTACTTTTTTTAGACATTCAAAAGGACTCAAACATGGATTCCCTTTTGCACCTTTGTTGTATTTTATCATAGTCGAAGGTCATAGTGAATCATTAATGGATGAAAGAAGCACATGATCATGAAAATGTATTAAGATAGGAATATATATTTATTTGAATAATTTGATTTCTATGGATGATGTATAATCTCACCTCAGGGATGATTTATTTTCTTTGTTTGGTTTATTCTTTCTTGTAGGTGCTTCTTGGTTCCTTGATCTATAGAACTCCTCCTTATTCCACTCATCGAGTGCTTATTATTTGTTATGTATTTTTTCCATCAATTCCTCTTCCGACCTCACACATTAGGTGGCATATATTACACCTCTATTTGGAACCATATTCCAAGACATATGTAATGAACCAATGTACACTATTGGATCGAGATAAACTTTCTCATAAGAGACTTGATTATCAAAATGACATCAAGGACACAATTCTTCCTAGTAAAAGAATGTCCAACCATGACTTTCCCATACATCAGATGAGGCTGCTCAAAGTTTTCCCATATAAAACCCATGGTTTTTCCTTAAATCTTCAAAAAATACGAATTCACGATGAAAGATTAAAATCTGTGAGTTGGAAAAATCCAAAATCTTGTGTGGTGTTGTGCATGGCTCACAAGTGCATGACATGCATTCCATGCATCTTTTCATTCTCTCCTCAAGAATATATAAGTAAGAGAGACAAAGCTAAGGGATGGGAGTTTATATGAAAGCATCCTTATGGTATCAAATTGCAGTGATAATCCTTGGTTGTGATTTTGATACCATTTTTGAGTGTAAGGAATCAACACTAGTATTTTATCTTAGGTGAGAGCTTATTATCCATTTACTTGGCTATGTTTTGTGATATAGTTCCACATTATGCTTGTTCGAAGGAGGTGGACTTGTAACTAAGGAGGAGGACTTTGGGTCTTGGAGATAAAGTACAATGGTGAATATAAATATAATAATTGATGTTATA
>JASDQU010309358.1:78993-100027 GCA_032191745.1 Picea mariana
TTATCAACACAAGCCATGCGTGGTTTTTCTGTTATAAGCATACATCTACCATTTCTTATCAAAACACTGCATAGACATTCTTATACTGTAATCATTCACAATTTCACAGTTTATGAGCATATATATCAGCATATGAATTTCAAGATGCAATATGTAAAACACTTATCAGAAATAACACCAAAAGTAAGTGCAACTACTGAGAGGGGTGCTCGTTTCCACCCAACCGTAGGCTGAACTATTCCAATAGGATTTACAACTAGTCACCCCCGAGCTGAGACCACGATGTTGCGAGATTGTGTCTCAGTTTTTCCAGTGACCGAGAACAAGGGTTACTCTACCCCTTCTCTGCTATCACTCACTCTATGTATCTCTAGAGTTCTCTTTCTCCTCTCGTGTCTTCCCCCAATCGCTTCTCCCCCACACCTTATCCTCTTGCGAGGTTGTGTGTGGCACGATTTTTCTCTCACTGGTCAGGACAGACAGCTCTACGGATGGGCGGTTCACCTCCCCATCCCTCATTAATTTCTGAGGAGCCATCTACCTACCAGCCTGTGATACATTTAATTCGAGGCCAGCGAGCCAATTTTGGTTCTCTGGGCCAGTGGAGTCCAAAGACGGTATTGATTTTCGGTGGAAGTTAACGCCACCTTTCTACGTGCCTTCCACCGCCTTTTTGTAGCCATCGTGGTCTCCTTTTCAGCATATCCCCTCTCAGCAGTCCTGCAATATAAATTCATAATATTATTCACATTCATCGACCTTTTCCACAAGGTCCATTCACATCACATATTCACATTTCTGAGTTTTCCACAGTTCATGGAAAGTCCATTTATTTTTTCAAACTGGGGGAAATAGGGTGTTACAGTAATGTATAGTCTAGTACATACCATTACATACATCAAACTACCAACTGCACTATCATATGGAACACGAGACATTTCCTGTTCCTTTTCATGTTTCTTCAGACACTAATCTACAGATAACTTTACACCTATAGGAATAGGAACCTTGACTGGTTTACATTCCTACATATTAAACCTCTACAATATTGTCTCGACATATTTCCTCTGATTCAACTAGATTTTCATGTTTGCTCGATCTCTTTTAATTTCCATGCCCAAAATGAAATTCACAACACCAATATCCTTCATGTCAAATTTAGAGAACAACTGAGTTTTCACATCTTGGATAATCTCCTTGTGATTTCTTATCAACAACTTATCATCTACATACAAGACCAAATAAATAAGATGATCACCAATTAATTTGAAATACACACAGTGATATGATTTTCTCCTTGTGAAGCCAAGTCCCAACATATAAGTATCAAATTTTTGATGCCACATCCTTGGTGATTTCTTTAACCCATACAAAGACTTTTTCGGCTTGCATACAAGCTCTTTCTTTCCCTTCACAACAAAGCTTCATGGTTGCTTCATGTAGATTTATTATTCTAGATCCCCATGTAGGAATGTTATCTTTACTTCCATATGTTCTACCTCAAAATCAAATTCATCAACAATAGATAAAATAAGTATAATAGAATTTAACTTGTCATTAAGAGAATTTATTTCACTAAAGTCAATTCCCTCTACCTCGGAATAACCTTTTGCTACTAACCGATCTTTGTATTTCTCCACTTTTCCTTATGCATTCAACTTCTTCTTAAACACCCATTTTATGCCAATGGGATTTCTTTCATTCAACA
The DNA here is from genome assembly GCA_032191745.1 of Picea mariana. Classification (NCBI taxonomy): domain Eukaryota; kingdom Viridiplantae; phylum Streptophyta; class Pinopsida; order Pinales; family Pinaceae; genus Picea; species Picea mariana. Next base: position 80,702 of record JASDQU010309358.1, read on the forward strand.
AATCCACTAGATCCCAAACCTCATTCTTGTCTAAGGCTGCCATTTTTTCAACCATGGCCTTTTTCTAAAGTTTTCCATCTTATGAATCCACTGCCTCCCTAACAATTATAGGATCATCTTTAGTAATAAACAAAGAAAAATTTGAATGGAAATAAGGTGGATTATATGATGCAAGAGCATCTCCATAAACATTCAATGAGGGTGAGTGGAGGACAACTCAACATCTAGTGCGCACATTCAAATTGGTTTTGGATCCCAAGGAGAGTGCGTCATTTTGATATTTTGAAAGCATTGTAATTAAGGACCTTTTAATGTTTGGAAGATTGAACCATTGTATAAGATCATAGAATATTGTAATTATCTTAATTATCTATAGGATTGTACAAATATTGAGCATCGACTCGTATATGGGTTGTAAATTCCATTTATTGTAATAAGTCTTTGTAGGATAATGTTTTAAATGTGATATGATAGCACTAGGATAGGCTGGAGGGAAGGCTCGAGAATCCCCTCATGTATAAATATATGTAATCTATGCCCAAATGAGGCTATTGAAGATTATTGTATTTTTTTTTTGAAGATTGTTTTAGAGAAGAAGCTGAGAGTCGTAAGAACCTATGTAAATATTTTCTGAATGAATATAATGGAGGAGAATTGCTTTCATATCTTTGCACATGTTTTCCTTTGAGTAATTGGATAATGTTGTGTTATTTTCTTTCTTTGTTTTATATTCTTGTGTGTGCATTTTATGGTTAAGTGAATGAACTTGTGATTTTCTATAAGTTTCGATTGTTTCTCTTCTGAAATCCTGGTGCAAGGAGTGCACAGTGCCATGCAAGGAGTGCGAAGGCTAAGTAGTTTTCAGACTTAGTATCTTAGGAGAGATAACATGAAACTTTGAAGAGCGAGTGCAAGGAGTGCACATATACTCTCATGAGTATAAAATCTCGGATACTRCCTGTGCAAGGTGTGCATAGGTCCAACACTTAGCGAAGTGTTAAAAGAGTCTCAAGGAAGACGAGCACAGGAGGGTTTTCCACAAATATTCAASTACAAAGAAGCACAAGGTGTGTGTCGGAGGTCTGAAATCACTTCGAGTGATAAATCATAGGAGAAGTAGCACAAGGTGTGCACCCAAGCTTATGTACTTTTGAAGTTAGCAAAGCTTAGGAGAAATAGTGGGTAAAAATATTTGGAGGAAAAAACCCTTTCATTTTCAAGGTTGAGTGGAAGTGATTAGCTTGTGGAGGATTCATATCTTTCCTAGTCATCAGATATATGAAAGTATCATGGGTTAACCCCTGAAKCCMTTCAGACTTAGTGAATTCGGTTATTTCCATGTGTTGCGTGCAAAGGAGGMAAATTTCYTGAAGCCCCRGGATTCAAAGAAAATACAGACCATCCATTAGCGGGGACACGTGTCCACAGATCGAAGATAGTCCAGAAGTCCAGCTATYCGGAGGAATTGGGTTGTGGTTGAAAAAACACACAAGACTCCCAAAGCTCCAAAAGAATCTACGCCGAGGAGGTAGGATTGTAGGATGGAACTTGAGCCAAAGCTTGTCTGTCAGGTTGACTATTCCACCCAGAAGTAGGAGGATTGGACCCAGGGTTAAAAGCATGGATGCCTCCCATATTAGGAGTCATTTGAGGGATTTGAGATCCACCAAATGAAAAGGGAGTGTAGGGAGGTGTACTTCCCCCAAGCACAATGCTAGCATTAGGGCCAGCAGCTGGGATGGAGCTCAAAAAATGCGAAGTGAAGTTAGGCATACAATAAGAAAATGGACTAGAAGCCATAGGGATCGAATGAACATTGTATCCCGGTGAGTGGCCAAGAGACCCAAAGGGGTTTGAGGTGATAGATGGAGCATTAACTATAGTCCGAGCCATAGTAATTATAGGTACCTCTGGCACTACAACCATAGAGGTTGCAGGAGTCGAAGGGATGCCATTAACTATAGTGGGTATGGGAGTTGAAGGGTTATGAGAATGATGAAGACCAAGTTCAGTACTCATCCTTGTAGAATCACAAGTCTGAATGGTGGATGTGTGTGTACCATGTATAATTACTCTACGCCTTTTAGAAGGAAAGGAAACAAAATCTGGTGGTAGTTGTAACAAGTGACAGGACCAGCGGGGAGGCTAGTCCGACTCCACAGTGACTTAAGACTCTAAAGATAAAAAATATATATCCTAAGGCCAACTAGTAAGGAAAGAGCACACCAAAATTCAAATGGACAATATGCATGCAAATGGGGTAAAGTGGTTGAGTGGCCTCCCTCCCTAAAGAAGGTATGTCTCACCCAAGAGGGGCCCGAGACTCCCTGCTAAAGATCAGAGGTAAAAAAATCAGTTATAAGGGCCCTCGTGGGCTTAACAAGAAGTCGATCAGATCCCCCCAGAGAGTTAATCCTCCATAAAGGTTGTGTGTTTTCTGACCCTTATTTGACCCAGGGTACCTGCAGAATAATCCTGCAAGTAACCTATGAGACACCTAAGTCAAGAAACTAATCAACCATGGTATAATCGATGCACATGCGAGCAGTCATAAGTTAGGTCCATCGTATGGGTAGGGTATCAAATCCTGAAACCTTGAAAGCACCGCCTCTCACATAGGTAAATGCACTAACCCTAGATAGGAATAGATCCCCAAAAATATCTCTGACGCTAGGAAGGTATCGAGGGGATATCCCTTCAACCAACTTCATGCGACCTTGTGATTAACTCCAGTGTTAGAAAATCCTCCTAATCTTACCAATTATACAATGGATTTCTCCACTCCCTGACTCAGACACATATGTTGATTTAATTGCCTTGGAGAAGTTTACTCACAAAATCTTATTCCAAGGAACTAAATCCTAGGCTAGTTTTTGCACCCTAGAAAATAAAAGCATTACTAATAAATTTTAAATTATAGCATTGATTTTATGGTCATGATTACTCAAAAAGGTATGGTGATGAAACTTGTGGTGTTATGAATCTGCAAGAAAAGTAAATATGAAAATAATGAAAATAATGAAAATTCCTAACTTTGACTTTTAATGTATGAAATGATTCTAAAAATGATGCAATTTTCAAATTCAACTCTGCAATTCATAAGTAAAATGCAATCTTTCACTGTATGCACTAAGCTAATGATAAAAGCTCAAAAGACAAAAATTCCAAGCAATGCAAAATGCCTAGTTTTTTTGTATTTTCAATATATCGAAACTGAAAATGCATGGACTGAAACGTAACTTGATATATAGCCCTACTGTGTATAAAAAAGAGATAATGCAAGGAGAATATCAAGCAACGAAACACACAGCCCAATGTACCAGGACAATAAAAATGAAAAGTTGAAGAGAAAAAATTCACCCAGAAATTCAACCGAAAGAGGGTTTCCTCTCATCCCACAGGCACTCAATAGGCACTACAAAGACCTAAGAAGGCTCAACAAGCATCAAATCCCACCCAACAAACACCAGACCAAGAAAATAGGCAAGGAGGAAAGGTGTATGTGACTATTTGGGAAAACAGAGCATATATACACAACTTGCAGTGAAACAACCCATGTGTATACGTGACTATCAAGGCAAAAGACATGTATATGCTTTCAAACAAGGCTGGGCAAGGGAGAAAGGTTGAAAAATTAGACCCAGAGTGAACAGGAGTTGTCAAGCAATGATACGACAAGAACCACAATAGAAACGAGAGCAATCTAAGGAGAAAAATACTTCAAACCCTAAGAAATAAGATTCAATCCCTAGTGGAGTCACCAATTCTATTATGAGGAAAATCACTCTATGGCTAGGGTGAACCACAACATATAGAAATGACTGTAGAAATCAACTCTATCCCAACAAAATGCTATATAAACCAATGTGCAAGCAAGATAAGAAAAGGACCTACCTCATCCAGATGTTCGATGATGTCCACCATTGAGCACTTTGACCCAAAGCTATATACCCGCAACAAGTTTTCAACAAACAAGTGAAAACAAGCATATGGTGGAAATATAAAAGGTTAGTACATTAGATAACATAATCCATTAATATACAAAACTAATATTCCCATGGATAATAATACATATATTTGCAAGATATTAATTGGATGAGAAAGGAGTATTTCTATTAATAAATGATCAGCAAAACTGAAAATATTACACACTTCTGTGTCGGCACAGTGCATAACCAAAAAAATGAGTTCCTTCCAAACGGGCCTCCACCACTTCAATCCTCCACCAAAGACAAGATCATATAAGGGAGACAAAGAGGCTCTCCATCAATAAGGGAAGATCTTGGGGGTTGAACTCTGTGTTTAGAATTAAAGGAAAAAGGAATGCAGACTCAAAATGAAGTAAATAATTTCTCCATAGTAACTTTGCTCTCAAAGTTGAATTCTCTCTCCTTTTTCCATTGCTCGGAATTGACTTCTTTATAGACTTAAAAATGAAACTGAAGGGTTGAGTCAGAACATTTCTAGTATATGGAAGGCCAAAGATCAGAGATCTCCTGTCATGACATGGAAACCTGACATTTATTTTTTATTTTTTGGCACAAATCCTTATATATGCATGCTGCAATGGAGTATCCTGCGTATACGCTTGTTGTATAGGGTGTAAGATGCGTACAAGTGGAAAAAATTTATATTTTTATCTATGGATTTTATCATCAAGGAAAGTAAGTCTACATGGGGGAATGGAATAAGGCCCTCTCTGCAAGATTGCATAGGGTGAGGAAAATCTTTCTCTAACAGGGCCATTGATAGTGAGTACACGTGTCAATAGATCTCGAACTTCGAGGCTTCGATAGTCTGGAGAATAGAGGTACAAAGTCTGGTGGATCAAGAATTCCTGAAGGCCAAAAGGCTTGAATATATGCAGGCCATCAAATTGCAAGGACACAAGGACCATAGATCGTAACTCCTTACCACTTAGGAGTTTGACGATCCAGGGAAGTGTATGTGTTAACCTCTAGAAACTCTCAAACATTGGAGTCCCGGAGAGGATCACAACTGTTGGTTGTTGGAAAGGTGTGGACATTCGATTGATCCCCTTCATGAGTTCATGAGTTTGACACTCTAGAGGATTTGAGGTGTTAGGTGGTGAAAATATCCAAAGCCCAGAGTGTGGAATAAACAGGGACCATTGATTTGAGGTCATTACTAACCGTCTGGTCTGTTGATTCAGAGTTTGACACTCTAGGAGTATGTCWTGTTGGAGTGGGTAAAATMCTTGAAGCCCAAAATCCTAAAGACTATGGGAGCCATATATCTTAGTGCTTGTTGAGAACTRTTGATCTTTKTTGTTGTTYGACCGTTCACATATTCATCGTTCGAGAGAATTGTAGGTTGTTGCTATTGGAACTCCTAAATCCTGTAGATCCTAAGGGTTGGAGTCCCCAYGGGTTAAAGAGATTAGTCCATTGATTTGGCCTAAGGTCAGGTGGATTTCTCTACTGACTGGATAAGAACCTTGTGAACTTGAATTTGTGAATAGGGAAAGAGAGGAATGCCTATGGCACATAGTTACGAGGGTTCACAAAGGACCCGAAAGCTAATTCAGATCCCTACTATGAACGATCCTAGACTAAGAGGTCATGCGAGCCCCAAGAGGAGGTGGGGGTTTGCATCAAGTGGTATCATAGCCCAAATTGAGCTCTGTGTAAAAGGAAATTTGGATTCATGCCACCAAGAAGATGTAGAGAGCGACCTATAGTCAATGCACCCATGGGAGAAGAAAGGAGACAACTTCGTGCAAGGTTAGATGTCATGGAGACAATGTAGAGAAGAGCACATGATGTTGGTGACGTCACTGAATCTAAAAATGAAGAGGTCAAAGAAGAAGAAGCTATAGGAGAACAAGAAACAGAGAAGTGACTGTTGAGAGATGTTGTCAAGCTAGGAACTAGAGCGAAAATAAAGGTCCCAATGTATGAAGGTAACTTATATGTGGAAGAATTTCTTGACTAGATAAGTGCTTTATATAAGTACTTTGACTGGATATTGATGATCAAAAGAAGGTGAAACATCTTGTGACTATATTGAAGGGACATGCAAAATTATGGTGGGATGAATTTCAAGTTGACAAAAGATGAAAAGGTTGCAAAGGTAAGTCTAAAATCAAGAATTGGGATAGAATGGTAGCTAAGTTGAAGGATAAGTTCATACCCAAATATTATTAGATAAATTTGTTCAACAATTTACAGAATCTGAAACAGAAAGGTTTGTGAGTGAAGGAGTGCACCAAAGAGTTTTACAAGATGAACATAAGAGAAATGCATAGAGAGAATGATGAAGAAAACGTTGTCAGGTACATTAATGGCCTGAGATATGAAATAAAGCATGATATTATCATGATGACAATGGGAACAGTGGAAGATGCTTATTAGGTAGCCGTGAAAGTAGAAGAAAAGTTGGAAAGAAAGAAGAGTTGACAAAACAGACGAAAGAGTCCTAGCAAAGGCAGAGGCGTTGTCAAAGAAAAGTTCCAGAAGCCCAGAGCAGAAGCTAGGAGATATCACAGTCAGAAAGAGAGAGGAGGAATTTCTAGAGGAGGACACTATGGAGGAAGAAATTATTTTCCTAGAGGAAGAGGAAGAGGCAGAGGAGGAGAAGTGAAGTTCTATGCCTGTGGAAAAACATGGAACATTTCTTGGGAATGTCATAAGAAGAAGAATACAGGAACTGTAGAAACTCAAATTTATGAAGCGTGGAAGAGGAATGTGGAGACTAAGATGAAGGAAGAAGTAGCAGAAGAAGGAAGATCACTCATGATGATAAAGTTTCTCATAAATTTATATAAAGAGGTAAGAGAACCAGTCCATAGGAATAGTTTGTTCATAACTGCTTGCAAGCCCAGACATAGGTTATGTAAGGTAATCACAGAAAGTGGAAGTACTAATAATTCAGTATCCACAAAGATGGTGGAAAATCTAAATTTGGAGACAACTGCACATCTGAATCTGTATAAGGTGTCGTGGTTGTAGAAAGGACATCAAGTCATGGTAAGTCCACAATGCAAAGTTGAATTTAAAATATGTGGTTATAGAGATGAAGTTTTATGTGATGTCATACCTATGGATGTTTGTCATGTTCTGTTGGGAAGATCGTGGAAATATGACAGGAATTTCATACATGATGGAAGGAAGAACACTTGTACCCTTGAGAAGAATGGGTGTAAGCATATGTTGCTTCCAATAGAAGATAAGGGATTTAAAGAAGAAGCTAGTCCTAGTATACTTCTCATGAGTGGGAATGAACTCTTGAAAGAAATCAAGAAGGAACAAGAAATTAAGTTTGTTGTTGTCAGAAAGCCAAGAGTCATTATCTCAAGCACTTCTATGAACGATTTTCCTGTGAAACTTTAGGATTTGTTGGATGAGTTTGTTGATATTGTGGTGGATGAGTTACCTCACTCTTTACTCCCCATCAGGAGTATCAATCATCATATTGATATTATTCCAGGAGCTAGTTTTCCAAACAAAAAAACATACAGATTAACCCCTCAAGAGAACGGAGAGGTCAATAAGAAAGTCCAAGAATTGTTGGATAAAGGTTTGGTCAGAGAAATTTTGACTCTATTTGTTGTACCAACTATGTTGAGTCTGAAGAAAAATGGAGGTTGGAGAATGTGTACAGATTCGAGATCCATCAACAAGATAACCATCAAGTATAGATTTCCTTTACCCATAATGGATGATTTAATGGATTGCTTTAGTGGAGCAAGTTATTTTTCCAAGATAGACGTGAAGAGTGGCTTTCATCAGATCAAGATGAGATAAGGAGATGAATGGAAGATAACATTTAAGACAAATGAAGGATTGTATGAGTGGCTTGTTATGGACTTTGGCTTAACAAATTCCTCAAGTACGTTTATGAGATTGATGATTGAAGTACTCAAGGATTTTATTGGTAAGTTTGTAATTGTTTATTTAGATGACATTATAATATTCAATACTACTAAAGAGGAGCATTTCAGACACTTGAAAATGGTGTTGGGAAAGTTGCAGTAGGAGAAGTTGTTAGTGAATTTGAAGAAATGTTCTTTCATAAAAAAAAAATATTATATATTTGGGATTTGTAATATCTTAAAATGAATTAAATATGGATCTAGAAAAGGTGAGGGTAATCAGATATTGGTCTTCTCCAAGAATCATGTTTGAGGTAAGAAGTTTTTATGGGTTAGCAAGTTTTTACAGGAAATTCATCTGGAATTTTAGCAGTATTTGTGCACCTATACTGGACACCATAAAGGAAGAGCATAAATATTTTAATTGGATGGAAGAGGCTGAGAAGGGATTTAGAGTGTTGAAAGCAAATATAACAGAACAACCAATTTTATTTCTACTTTATTTTAAGAAGACCTTTCAGGTTAAATGTGATGCTAGTGGAGTAGCCATTGGCGCATTTTTAATTCAAGACAATAAGACTGTTTCTTATTTCAATGAGAATTTGAACGATGTTAAGAGGAAGTATTCCACGTATGACAAGGAATTTTATGTTGTGATTCAAGCCTTGAAAAAATGGAGGAATTATCTTATATCGAAGGATTTTGTCATGTATACTAATAATCAGGCATTATAGTTTATAACTAGACAAGAGAAGTTGAACCAAATACATGCCAAATGGGTAGAATTCATGCATAATTTTACTTTTGTTATTAAGCATATTAGTGGAAGCACTAATAAAGTTGCAGATGCTTTGAGCATGAGATGTTTGATCTTACAGGAATTTCAAGTGGAGACCTTAGGATTTGAACACCTCAAAGAGATGTATCAAGAAGATCCATATTTTAAAGAAGCTTATGAAGCATGTGAGAACCCTTTGCTAAGGGACAAAAATCATTGGATGGAATATCTGATCGAGGATGGACTCTTGTTCAAGGGAATTCAGTTGTGCATCCTGAAATTTTCAATGAGGAATAACTTGTTGAAGGAGAAGCATAGTGGAGGATTGGTTGGACACTTCGGCCATGATAAGACATATGCATAGTTGTGTTCTTTGTACCATTGGCTAGGTATGAGGTCCAATGTGAAGAAATTTGTAGACATGTGTAGAATCTTCTAGTATGCTAAAGGAAAGCAACAGAACACCAGATTGTGTCAACGATTTCCTATTCCATATAGGTTGTGGGATGCCATAAGCATGGATTTTGTTCTAGGATTTCCAAGATCCTAGAGGGGAAATGATCCAATCTATGTGGTGGTTAATGAATTTTCAAATATGGCACATTCAATACTATGTCATAAAACCAATGATGCTACTCATATATTAAATTTGTTTTTTAAGTTGATTGTGAGATTGCATGGATTTCCAAGGAGTATAGTCTCAGACAGAGATACTAAATTTGTGGGACATTTTTGGAGAACCTTGTGGAAGAAGTTGGAGACAAGTTTGTCTTTTAGTTCAGCATATCATCCTCATATGGATAGACATACTAAGGTGGTAAATAGAAGTTTAGGGAACCTGTTGAGAATTTTGTTCACTGGACATAACGGTCGGTGGGATCAAATTCTTCCCCAAGAAAAGTTTACGTATAATGACTCACTGAATAGGAGCACTAGTAAGAGTCTATTACAGATAGTATATGGAATGCATGCAAGAGGAATTTTAGATTTGAGATACTTGAGACGATATGAGTTCCAAAGCACAAGAGAAAAGGACTTTTCTATAGAAATGCAGAAGGTGCATGATCAGATTAAAGAACAACTACATGATAGCAACCAAAAGTACAAGATCTGAATAGATCAAAAAAGAAGAGAGGTAAATTTCGAAGTTGGATATCAATTATTAGCACACCTGAGGAAGGAGATATTTCCTAAAGGGAAAAATAACAAGCTAAAGATGAAAATGATAGGACCATGTAAGATCCTCAGAAAATTTGTTGTGAATGCTTACGAGATTGAATTTCCAAAATACATTGGAATATCACCCATATTCAATGTAGTAGATTTATACCCTTACAGGATGGATGATATAAAAGGGACAGATGGATAGGAGGAGATTCAGTGGAAGTAATAGATTCCCATAGAAGATAATCCATAGATAGAGAATATTTTAGATCAGAGGATTCCTAAGAAAATCAGGAGGAAATTTTATTTTGAGTATCTGGTTAAGTGGAAAGATCATCCAATAGAAGATGCCAATTGGATAATTGAGACTGATATCCAAAAGTTTGGAAAGAAGTGTAGGGGATCATGGACAAGTGTCCATGAATATTTTTTTCCAAAGGAGTATGATGCAAGGGCATTTCCATCAACACTCAATGAGGCTGAGTGGAGGACAACTCAGCATCCAGTGCACACATTCAAATTGGTTTTGGATCCCAAGGAGAGCACATCATTTTGATATTTTTAAAGAATTGTAATTAAGGACATTTTAATGTTTGGAGGATTGAACCATTGTATAAGATCACAGAAGATTCTAATTATTTTAATTAGCTTTTATATCCCTACACATGTTTTCCTTTGGGTAACTGGGTAATGTTGTGTTATTTGCTTTCTGTGTTTTATATGCCTATGTGTGCATTTTATAGTTAAGTGAATGAAATTGAGATTTCATGTAAGTTTCAATTTTTTCTCTTCTAAAATCTTGGTGCAAGGAGTGCACAGTGCCATGCAAGGAGTGCGAAGGCCAAGTCATTTTCAGACTCAATAACTTAGGAGAGATAACATGAAGCTTCAAAGAGCGAGTGCAAGAAGTGTACATATAATCACCTGAGTATAAAATCTAGGAGAAGACCCATGCAAGGTGTGCATAGGGCCAACACTTAGCGAAGTGTTGAAAGAGTCTCAAGGAAGATGAGCGCAAGGAGTGCACAGGAGGATTTTCCAAAAATCTTCAAGTAGAGAGAAGTGCAATGCGTGAACCAGAGGTCTGAAATCACTTTGAGTGATAAATATCAGGACAAGTAGCGCAAATTGTGTGCCCAAGATTAAGTCCTTTTGAAGTTATCAAAGCTAAGGAGAAATAGTGGGTAAAAATATTTGAAGGAAAGAACCCTTTTATTTTCAAGGTTGAGTGGACGAGATCCACTCAAGGAAGAGTGAAATATTTCCTATCTGTCAAATCTCAGAAAGTAGCATGGGTATTAACCCATGAAGTCCTTCGAACTTCGTGAATTCAGTGATTTCAATGTGTTGTGTGCAAAGGAGGAAAGTTTCCCAAAGCCCTGGGATCTGAAGTAAATCTAGACCATCCATTAGCAGGGACATGTGTCCGTAGATTGAAGATAGTTTGGAAGTCCGACTATTCGGAGGAATTGGGGTGTGGTTGCGAAAACACTGAAGACTCCCAAAGATTCAAATGAAAGAGTGCATCTAGGCCATTGATAGTGAGTACACATCTCAACATATCTCGGACTTTGCGGGTTTGGAAGTCTAGAGAACAGAGGTGCAAATTCTAGTGGATAGAGAATCCCTAAAGGCATGAAGGCTAGAATAGATCCAGGGCATCCAATTGCAAGGACATGAGGACGTAGATTGCGACTCCTTACTACTTCATATTTTGACGATCTAGCTAAGTGTATGTGTTAACCTCTCGAAACTCCCGATGGCTAGAGTCCCAGTGAGGATAATAACCATTGGTTGTTGGAGAGGTGTGGACTATCGATTGAGCCCCTTCACAAGTTCGCTAATTCAGAACTTGGGAGGATTTGAGGTGTTAGGTGGTCAATATATCTGAATCCTGGAGCGTGGAATAGACGGGCATAATTGATATGAGGTAAGTACTAACAATCTGATCTGTTGATTCTTAGTTCGATACTCCAGGAGTATGGCGTGTTGGAGCGGGTAAAATCCTTGAAGCTGAAATCCTGAAGATTGTGGGAGCCATAAATCTCGACTCTTATTTAGAATTGTTCATCTTTTTTTTTTTTAGGTCATTCACATATTGGCATTCGAAATAATTGTAGGTTGTTGTTGTTGGAACTCCCAAATCCTAGAGATCTGAATGGTTGGAGTCCCTGGGAGTTAAAGATCTTAGCCCATGGATTTGGCCTGAGGTCATGTGGATTTCTTTACTGACTGGATAAGACCCTTTTGAACTTGAATTTTCACACAGGGATAGAGAGGAAGGCATGTGGAACATAGTTGTGAGGGTTCAAAGAGGACCCGAGAGCTAATTCAGCTCCCTACTATGAATGATCCTAGACCGGGAGGTCGTGCGAGCCCTGGGAGGTGGTGGGGGTTTTCATCAGTATACCTTTTTGTTTCCTTCTTTCCCAAACTGATATCCTCAATACTTATTCTTTTTACTCTTCTTCTTATTATTCTTGTTGTTCAGGATCTTGTTGTTGTTGTTGTTATTCTTCTGTAGATTTGGATTCATTATCCTTCAACTCAAGCTCTATTTTCTCTTGTTCTTCCTTCCTTGGTAGGAATTCCTATTTGAAAACATATTTGATTTCTCTAAATACCACATCTTGGCTATAAAATACCTTAGTTTCTAGGTTCCAAAGCTTATAACCTTTCATACCATATTTATACCCAATAAAGATACACTTTTCAACTTGTTTATCTGGCTTACTCCTATTTTCCTTTGGAACATGAACATAGGCATAACAAAAAAATACCTTGAGATGTGTGAGAGAGGGTTTCTTACCAGCCATACCTTGTGTGGAGTATTGAAATAAAATACTGATGAGGGTGATTGATTTACCAGATAACATGCAGTACCCATTTCCTTTTCCCAAAATTCTTGTCCTAACCCGACACCACTACGCATGCACCTTTCCTTTTCCATTAGCGTCATGTTTATAATTTTACAAATCCATTCTGTTGAGGAATATATGGAGTAGTATTATATATTTATATACCACACTTCTTACATAATTATTTGAATTCATTTCTGTAGAATTATCCACTATTATCTGTGCTCAACACCTTAATTCTCTTCTCTACCTGATTCTCCACAAGATCCTTAAACTGTTTGAATTTTTCAGAGACTTTAGATTTCTTCCCGAGGAAATAAATCCATGTATTCCTCAAGAAGTCATCTATAAATGAGACATAGTACACATATTTCCCCAGTGATGGAACCAACATAGGTCCAAACACATCATTGTGCACCAATTTTAAAATTCCCTCGGCCCTCATTGCACCAGAGAGAAATATTACCTGATTATACTTCCTGTATACACAATGTTCATAGAAATCAAAATCCATAGAGAACATTGTCATACCTTCAACCATACCTTTACCGTGTAGTACTTGAAGTCCCTTCTCTCTGATATGCCCCAATATTTGATGCCACAACATAGTCTTTTCTCCAATGACTATAGGATTTTTTCTTCTTCAACTCCAATATTAGGAACAATGGAACTATTGCACCCATCACTAATAGTTCTTCTCTATAGATTATATGAAGTTCCAATTTGAACTCCCTTCAAAATCACCATTACTCCTCAAACCATCCTATATATTTCTTTCTGAAACACTATTTTTACCTCTGCGTCATCCATTTTGCTTACATAAATCAAATTTCTAGCCAATCTTGGGATGTGCAGAACACCAAGGAGTGTTCTAATCCTTCCATCCATGAGATTCAAATTGAATTTTTGTCATCCTATGATTTTGGTTGTCAATTCATCACCTAGGAAAACATCAACTCCATCATACCTTTCATATTTGTAGAACCACTCCATGTGAGGTGTCACATGAAAGGATGAACTTGAGTCAACCAACCATGCCTCATGATCTACACATGTTCTTGAAAAATCCAATTACACATCCCCTCCTTCATCCATGGAGGTTTTTACTTCTTTATAAGGAGCATAATCATATCCCTTCCCTCTCTCAACACTTTTGGATCCACATTTCTTCTTGTAGTGCCCTTTTTTTCCACATCTCTAGCATACCTTTACAAATTTTCCAAGGAATTTAGATATTCCCCTAGATTTATATCTCCTACTCAACTTAGATATATTTATTCTCTGGGAGTATCCTCTTGAAAATAAGTCATATGTGATATATCCTTCCATGTTTTTCTATCTCATCTCCTTTGACAACAAGGACGATACCACATCATAAATACTTAACGTAGTTGTATTACTACCTATGGCCACAGCTAGACTATCCCACGAGTCTGGTAAAGAGAAAAATAGAATGATACACATATCTTCATCAGAAATATTAATATCAATATATAATAGCTCACTTACCATTATATTGAAGGTGTTCACATGCTCTATCACTGAGTCTCCATATTTCATCCTCAAGTTGTAAAACTTCTTCCACGAGAATAGTTTGTTTACTAAGGACTTAGATTGATATAAATCCCCTAAATTATTCCATAAATCCTTGGTTGTATCTTTCCCTAACACATTCAGTAATATTCAATATGAGAGACACAACTCGATTGTTCTCTTCACCTTTTGATCCAAATTTTCCCATTCCTCTGCTGACGTTGCTATATGTGCAGTACCTGGATCCACATCGATCGACTTATATTTTTCCACCAACATATCTTCCACCTTGAGCTTCCACAACTCAAAAGTTTTCCCATTAAATTTACCGATCTCTATTTCCAAACTACTCTCCATTTATTTTCACATGAAGAATCAATACCACAGATCTCCCACTACAATAAGGCTTATCACATAGCCAAGCCAAAACCTTGACTACAAAAGAATCCCCCTGAAGGAAATAATTGCTATGATAACAAATGTATATTTTAACCTAGTACAATTAATTATTGCAAATAGATTCTTAATAAAAATAGAAAAGATACAATGGCACACACACATTACACATATATTTTACCCTGGAAACCCAAGCTGACAAAACCAACAACTTGTTTAGAGTTGCACCTCTAATATTTTATTCATCATATTATTCATTGTTTACAATACAATATATAAAGGATCCTGTTGAAGCCAAACCCCTAATCCATTGAGCTAGATTAGTCAAAAACCCTAATTCCTTAACTCAAATTAGAAAACCATCATTGAAAACCATGTCCTTAAAAAYTGCCAAAAAAGGATGCAAAAAACAAATCGTGAAAACAATTGATCCCTCAAACCCCCAACCAGGGGGGGAACAACCCCCCTCCCCCCTTTCTCCCATATCGGTGTATAGTACATGGGACCAATATTGGAAAGAATATAACACATACCCAACATAGGTGATCCATGATACGTGTGGAAGTTATTTGCCAAAAGTCAATAATAATTTCCAACCTTATGCCATGATGGATTGGTAGTTATAAAAATGTCAAGAAAGTATTTTCTAATTATTCAAAGCCTGCATGTGATCCTACTACTTCATTAATGCACCATTTTCCTAATGATTCAGTGAGGTTTCTTTGGAATAATTTAATTTGGATGGAATCATCTATGATGCTTTTGGATTAGCACCATAAATTAAAGGTCATGATATGGTTGGCCAAGTATTTACCTAGTTTTCCTTCAAAATTTGGAATATATAAGGGGAGTTCGGTTGTCATGGATGCTGAAACCGAATTGTGTAAAATGGGGTCATTTGTGAGCTTCATGAAATCAATAATATTTAAACTAGATATATATGGTAACTTAGGAGACTAATGCGAGGGTGGTGGTGATGGGGGGTGGCAGTGGAGGTGGTGTTACATATTCCATTGAGCCTATTTGATGGGATCCTATATTTGATGGGGATGCACTCCTAGGAGGGGACCTAGGAGGAGAAAAGATTAACAAGGATGGTCCAAGAAAATCTAATCCTTGTAATGTTTCACTCAAAGGTGAGTGTGAGGTTTTTTTTTACGGTATAAATGGTGAAATATAAAGACTAGGATTAATTCCTCCTAGTAATATAGGAAGGCCCTAGACACACCTAGAACATTGAGGTCACTGAGTATTCTCAATGGTTCCTATTTGGGTGGGTGATTTGTGATTTTTCAAGTGGATGGTTGCTAAAATATTTCTAATACAATGGAGATCTATTAAAATAAAATATGTGAGTAAATGAAATAAGTGTGCCTATGTTGCAACAATTTCTACTATTTTTCACTTTAAATCACAACATATGCTTTGATGTAGGAAGGATTTCCACACAATGGTTTTGAAAAAAGAAAAATCACATGTCTTATGACTTCCAACATTCTTCCACTCAAATGTAACACAACCTTCCAAAATATCTCAACAAATGGGGTGTGAATTCACTAAATATGGCTAGTGAGGTATGAAAGAGTTAGTTATAGTGAGTGGCATTAGGGACATATACCAATGGATGTGGTGACATTTCCCAATAAGAAATGATAACTAACTTATGTGAAAATGTAACACACAAATTCCAACTATGTATAAATCCTAATTTCGGATACTAAGATACCTTTCTAAAGTACAAGCAATGGACACTTAGCCTTGAGAGTACTCAAGGGACAAATTCAAACAAGAGATAGGTGGCTAAAGGAGACTAGAAAAAATAAATCAAACTCAACATATGAGTCCACATGGTATTTCCTTGCCTTGTATTTTCACACTTGATGTAAAATATTTTCAAGCTCCCTTGGACAACTTCTTTATTTTGAATGAGAAATGACAATGAGGAATTTTTTGGATACCTATCACTGCAATCCTGACCTATACTATTAGTTATTTTGTGACCCTGCAAAGGAGGAATTAAGTATATTGATTACTTGAAATGTTTCTAAGGAGATAAAATGGTGTCATTAACTAGATAATTTTATTAGAGGAGTGGAAAAGGAGGTATGTCAAATTTATCACCCTTTATGATTCACCAAGATAAATTTTGGGCACAAGGTGAAGAGCATATTCAGAATAAAGAAGACTCTTTAGGTCCTACATGTGGGGAAATGATGGTGTTTTATATAAGGGTTCTTGAAAAAAAAAGCAACTTTTTAAGAAATTTTATCAAGCATGAGTCATGTAAACTTGAATGGTTATTACTCCACATAATTAATTTCTAAGTTTATATGAATTGTTGCAACCATTAAAACTACTCTTAAAAACTTGAGTGGCTCTTGCTCCACCCAATTAATTTCTAGATGGTTGTGATTTTTTGCAAATGAATGATCACACCACAAAATTGAAATTTGTGCAAATCTTTAAGGGAGGTATTCCACCTACTTGCCTTTTTATGATTCACCAATATAGGATTTGGGCACAAGACAAAGAGCATACTAGATGTAAGGAGGCTCTTAGGTACCTTGTTTGTGATTTGTGATAGACAAGGAAAATAAATAAATAAAACTCTAATATATGCATCCATGTGCCATGAAAAGAAAATAATCCATCCACCTTGCAAGAGAAAAAGAAAAAGGATTTTTCCTCCTACCCATTAAGTTGGCTAATTACTTAAAAAAATGGAAAATACCATAGATTATTGGCCTACAATTCCTAAAAAAAATAGAATTCCTACCTAATCTAACTAATAAAAATAACTAAGGCCTAAAAGATAAATTTAGGTTGGATTGTGTAGGCTTCTACATAGACAATTATGCAAGTTGCATCATTGTATAGTGATACACACCATGACAAACCCTGTTTTGGGTGAGATGAGTAACACCCATGAGAATTTTGTGGAAAAGTATTTCTTGTTGAAGATTAAGTAGCTTCAAAAGATATCCTTATTGTATTTGACCAATACAAACCCTAAAGAATGTTATTATAATATATTTATTATGACAACCCTATTGTGCCTTTGTAAAAGTCGGCACTATTGTGACTTTACAATTAAATGTAATTTAAGAGGGAAAATTGAAAGGTCATTCAAGGCCTAATTTAAGGAGTCCAAATTATTAATTATAAGGGAGGCTAGTGCCTCACTTTTTCATTCACTCATGGGTTCTGCAACAAGAGGAAAAGTGCACAATTCTTGGAGGAGAAGTTGTTGTAGCTAGGTGTGACGTCAAGGAGGGTTTTGGTATATCTCTTGGTATCTCTTGGTTAAGTGGTGCACTACTCTTTCCTAGTGAAGGAGTAGAGGGGGATATTCTTCTTTGTTAGTTCTCTCTAAGAGAGAAGCATTGTTCTTGGTTGGCTAATCTATATTGAGAAGGTTTTCTAGGTTTTCTCCCCCCTAGAGGGTTTCTCAAGATAATCTTTGTGTCTCTCTTGTTTATGTGATTACCTCTCTTTTAGTAATCTTATATATGTAGCTAATGTGCTAAATGATTGTAATAATAAAGAATAATTGTAACTGCTAGTTGTATAAGTAAAATATCAACATGGTATTATAGAAGAACTAAAAGAGACCAAATCATAGTTTATAAAGAAGTGGCTAGCCTCAACACACCCTCTCCAAAGTTCAATTTTCAATGTTGCAGCTGCTACAAAATTAGGGTTTTTGCATAAACCCTAAGTGTGAAATTTTCCCTGTTTAAGGAGGACATTGGGGGGAAGTAACCACACCTAGGAGCTTTCCCTAGGAGGTCATATCTAGTTCTTGGATTAGAATTCCAAAATTTGAAGTTTGAAAAATTAGGGTTTCCTCATAAAACTCTAAGTTGCAGTTGCAGTATCAGTTGCAATTGCAGTTGTAGTTGTTGTATTAGTTGAATTTGTAGTGTGAGTTCCTTCATACCAGGTCCTTCATGCCATTTGTTGTTGCAACACCAGTTACAGTGCTAGAACCAGTTATACTACCAGTTGCATTGAAAGTCTATGTGAAGTGTTGGGACTAAGTTTTTATTGTCCTAAGTATGCCTTACCCTATCAAATCTTCATCTACCATTAGATTACAAGTTGAAGCACCTTTGAAGTTTTAAAGGTTATTACTTGTCGCTGCTACCAAATGGTGCCACTACCTGTCGATACTATCAGAGGTATGTACTTACATATGTTTAAATTGTATCATTATTCTAAAGAGTATTTGTAGGAGAAAGGATATTTTGTCTAAACAACAATTGTAGATACAAAAGGATCTCAGATCCAACACATTCAGAGGAACAATGCACCCCAAGTTTGATTAATTTGATATGCCTCTATTTGTTATGGTATTATTGTGATCTTATGAACATCTAGGTTGTATTTTGATCTATTGAAGTTATGACTATGATACTAACCATTGGTAAAAGTATTAGATTGATTACGGTTAAAATTATAGATTGTATCCTCTAACCCATATTCCTGTCAAGTAAGCATATTTTCTTAGTACAAAGGACAGGTTGAAGATAATACCTATCATATTGAGTGAGGGAGACTTGGAAGAAAAGAAACAACACTCATTCTTAAGGACAAGACTCCAAGTTCTAGGTTTGATTGATTAAATTGATAAGATTCAAATTTGCACATATCAAGTTTGATAACTGCCATATTACAAGTAAACACTACAGTTGTGATAGAAATATTTGAAATTTTTTGAATACTTGGTAGCATGTAAGCACTATTAAGATAAATTCTTATTG
>JASDQU010309358.1:107191-118373 GCA_032191745.1 Picea mariana
ATATAGATGTGATGACTACACTCATTCACAAGAATCTGATTAAAAAGAGGCCAAAAAGGGATTTTAATATAAATCATCAATGAGAAAACCTTAAACATACAAAACCCTAACCCCAGAAGATGAAATGTCAAAAGGTTTTTGGGCCCAGATGTGGTTAGTTGATACATCAACTTCCCCAGGGCACAAATTTTGCATGCGATATCTGTTTGGGGTGCTTGATACCCCTTAGAAAAGGTATATCCAAGGAGTACACATTCCATTCAACCTAGCATGTTTTTTTCCATACATAAAAGGCGTTTTCAAGCCAAAAAAATGTCATTTTGGGCATCGAAATGGCCCTAGAAGTTTGGGACCAAAAAAAATTGTAGAAAAAATGCCAAGATGTGGAACCATTCTAAATTAGTAGAAAAACTGAGTGGACAATAGTATTCACCTAGATTATTTCCTCCCTATTAGGAATCAATGGTCCCCATTGCATCAATTTCTTCCATTAGATGGGGAAAATTCTGTTGAATTTGACTCCTGGTGAGCCACTTGCCATGGTGAAGAAACTACTCTGCTTTGACGACTTGATATAGTTGGATGTTCTTATAGTGGGTTCCCTACATATTGGTGTCCATGATCCAATCAAATGTCTCATGTTCAATGCAATCAAGATTGAGTTTTGTAGGGGCTAAGTGCTCAACCACGTCCGAAGTGTCTAGAAGAGGTGGGAAATATAGTTGAAGYAGTTCCACATTAAATATCAGGTGAAAACCAAAGAAAGGGGGAGTAATTAATTAAAAATAACTTTCACCCACAACCTTAGTGATGGTGTAAGGCCCATATCAGAGTGGGCGGATCTTTCGATGGGGTCTTGTGAGGTGTTATTTTTKAAAATGAAACCATACCTTATCTCACACCTGAAACTTGTGTGGTACCCGATGTTGATCATGGTGCTTGTTGTACTTGGAATTGGATTTCTACAAAATGTCATGAGCTTGTTGTTGAATGTGTTGGATTCACTCAAAAAAATTGGTTGCTCAATTTTCTTCGGTCTGAGCATGGGAGGTCTCTTCCTTTGCAGCTGCAATGAAAAGAGCTACGTCAATGGGGGCAATGGCTGGAACCCCAAGAAAGCCTAAAAAAGGTTGTGTCCAATAGATATGTAAAGGGATATAATAATAATAATCTACTTTTAAGGTCATGGCTAAGACACACCAAATTGGTGTATAAGACCCCCTTGTTTGTGGGACAAGGGACCCCCCTCCGCCCAACAATTTGACTGGTAAAGTCTATAGAGGTATACATACCCTACCCTCCTCTGGATTTGAACTTGTGACCTCTTAAGAGGAAACACATGTTCTTAACCATTAGGCCCAATAAGGAAGGCTCCCATCCCATGTGCATGGATGTTTGGAATTTTACATCCTCGGGATATAGAAAATCATCATGTTGACTGCCTTTGTTTGTTCATCAGTCTGTGGGTGGAAGGAAGTCAATTTGGTCAACTTTGTGTCCATTATAGACCATAGGCTAGACCAAAAAGTACTCAAGAACCTAATTTCTCGATATTAAATAATGGTCCATTAGAGACAAAAATGAAGCCTAACATGTTCAAATAAGATCTTAGTGGTGGCCTTAGTTGTGATGCTCTTCTTGCAGGGTGCCAAAAATACCATATTAGGGAATTGATTAATGATCATGAAGACACAATCATTCCCATGCTTGGTATATCAAACATGTAATCCATGGATATGGACTTGTTGGGCCCAACAACCCCCTTCTTTATTTTTAATCAAATCTAGGGTCCTTCGAAATTTTACTTGGATTCTTCGTTTTTTTTTTCTTTGACTTGATTGGATTGGTATTGGTTTGCTTTGTTTCGAGGTTGGTTTGATTTTATATTCTTTTCTTTTGTTTGGCTTTAATTTCATGAAATTCAAATGCCATTTTGTTTTTCTTTCTACATATTTTTTATGTTGATGGATGAGCTTCATGATTTGGGAGTTTGTTTTTACCTCTTCCTTATTGAATTTATCTGCTATGAGAATGGATTGGTTGAAGAAATGGATTAATAATCATGATTTTACAGGAATAACGTTTATTGCGACACATCTTTTCTATGACATTTGTTCACATTTTATCAAATTTGAATGAGGGAGAGACAAGCATAGAAATATTAATTATTTAAACGAAAACATTAATTTTTATCAACTGTTTACTTTCGTTTAAATTATGATTATGTTTTCATTTTTTGCTCATTAGAAATCATTTTTAGAAAATCATTTGGTAGGCTTAATTAATTAAATTATTTTGTTAGTTTGCATTTCATTTCAAAATAAAAATAAAAAAAATAAAATAAAAAAATAATTATCTATCATTTGTTTGATTTTGTGAAACTCCAAAATTAATATTTTTCTCCTCTCCATCAACTTGAAGCTTCTAGATTTTAAGATCATATTTGAAAGGAAAATATAAACAATATTTGTTTAGAAGTTAGTTTAAATTCATTTTAATTTTATTGATCTAGATTTTGTTTTATTCACAATTTTTAGGTTATTAATTTAGTTTTTTTTTGTTTCACAGGTTTCTATTATCATTTATTTGGTACGGATTTGATCATGGCTTGATTTTATTATCTAAATATGTTCAAGATAATTGATCCAAAAATAATATTGGATTGCTGCAAATAAATAATGAGCAACAACAGATAAGATTTGGAAATGCATTCAAGAACAGACATATGATTTTGCGGGACTTGTTTCCGCCAAACCATGAGGAATCTGAAGAAACGCTTGAAAAACCATCTCCAGAAATGGGCCCGTTTAACTTACACATGAGAATTTTCCCAAAAAAATGCATGATTTGAGAGATATTTGTGTCTCTTTACGAGGAAAATTTCAGGTGGAGGAAATTATTAGTGATGCCCAGACAGTTCATTTATTGTATAAATATATGAGAAAGTTCAAAGCCATGGGAGATCCAAGGAAAGGAGAGGAGGATTTTTATCCTTTCTTTTTTGTATATTATTTCTTTTGTAAAAATAATTATTTTCAAATGGAGTAACGGATGGTTGGAATCATTGGAAGAATGAACTAGTATTTTCAAGGAAGAATATGGAATTTCAAGTTTCTTAATGGCTTTTGTACTGTGAGTAAATGGTTTTGTTTTCATTATAATATATTCATATTCTTTGAGTAATTGATTATGCATTGATTTAAATTAGATTTAGGACCTGTTTTATCAATACATGGTTATTGCTATCATTTATGTATTATTTTTTTCAATCTTTAAGAGTCTATTATCCCAAAAATTCATTTTGGACCTTATGATGAACTTATTATACTGAAGCTATATGAGATACAATTTACTCTTTGTCTTTTGTCCTTTTGTAGAKTGTGCAATGTTAATATTGTTTCTCATATAATTTCTGAATATGAAATTTTATTTGTATTGAACTAGCTTTAGACGGTTTTGCATATAACTTTTCATGTTATGTTTTCATTTATATGGTTCATTATATTTTGGTTCCTTTAATATCTATGGTTGATCATATATTCAAGTATTTTGAGTTTACATCCGATACTAGATAGCTGGTAACACCATTTACTAAAGATTGGAATTTCTTTCATTTTCAGTTATTTGGACATTCTAAAGTCACATGATATATAATCATTTATCTTTTTGTCATCATAAACTAGTTCCGGAATATAAAAGACTTCTTTGAGTTTCTTCACGAAGTATTATGATTGTCTTTGTCATAGGTTTACACTTGACACAGGTTAAGAGGAGCTTATACAAATACAGAGAGATGAATCTAGCTTAGTATTACTAATCAACGTCATGTTAATTAATTTACATTTTATTTAATTTGTTTATTTGCGAATGAATAATGGTTGCATCATTTAAACGTTAAATTCTTTGACCATTATAGTTTTATCATTTACAATCTTATTCAATCATTGTTTATTAGTTTTTCATTTACAGTACAAAGACAGTTTCCTTTAATTTCTTATTTTGATACATTAGTTGAAAACAATTATTTTCACAAGGCTTTGCTTAAACCTTGTAAATTGTATATATCTATTGTACATAAACATTGTTAGTTAAGCATTTGTAATTAAAGTGTTGATTGTTAGAGTTGTATCTTAATTTAGTCCACATATTTTAGTTGTTTTAGGATCTTAGTTGGCTAATGGAGCCATAAAACCCGTCAGGGTAGATTATACCAAACGGCTTGGGTTAAGTAGACAACCCCAGACCAAATCTTCCTTTCCCATTGACGGTGTGTCATAAACGCCCATCAATAGGACTCCCAAGGCCTATCGAGAGTAGGTAGAGGGGTGTATATCCCTTGTTTCTTTATGGCGGGTTTGGTAATGGTGTAGGAAGTGTAAGATCTGATGTACTTGCAGACATCTTGTCAAATCTTTGGGCAATAAAAGTGATTTTGCAGTACTTCCATTGTTTTTTCCACACAAAAGTGTCTTCCTTCTCTACTGTAATGAGATTCCAAAATATGTTTTTCATGCTCGCTTGAAGGAACAAAAAGATGGTTCATATGACATAGCAGTTCATCCTGGAGATGAAAGCATGGAACTATTTTACCTGCGCTCAATTTCTGATAGGGAGAAACAAAGTCAAAAACACTATTGTATAATTGTGGCCACTTGGATGTCTCATGTGCACAAGAGTTAATAATTATGGTTAACACTACAATTGGGGGTTGACTGGGGAAACCTATGGCATGGTTGGTGTTTCCCTTCTTGTAATTGATGTTCAAGTGGAATTGTTATAGGTACATGTACCACTTCTAATGGCAATCATTTTATAAGTTTCCCTATGTCTGCATGAATTGCATAATCTTTTGTCAATGTGGATGATCATTTCCTTCTCTAGAATGTAATGCTTCCAATATTTACATGTCTTCACAATGGAGTACATCTATTTTTCATAAGTGGGGTATATATGAACAACATCATATAGTGTTTCACTTTGATAGGTCATTAGATGCCCATTCTGAGTGAGGACTGCATCAATAGCATAATTTGAAGCATTTATCTCAATCTCAAAAGGTTGTTGCAGGTTTTTCATAATAAGTAATGGTATTGAATAGAAGCAAAATTTCAAATCCTTGAACTAATTATATTGGAAAAAAACCCAAACAAACTTGGCCTTCGCTCCACCCTTGGTCACATGGATTACATCCCAAGTGATATGAGAGAACCCCAACAAAAACCTACGATAGAAATTGATGATGCCCAATAAGATGCAAAGCTCAACCAATGTCTTCAACGATAACCAATCACAGATGAATTGGATTTTAGCTGGATCCAAATGAACACCCTACTCATCCAAAATGTATCCCAAATATTGGATTATTTTCGTGTCCAAGGAGCACTCCTCCAAATTGGCATATAACTTGTGGTGTCACAGGGTGACCAAGACCTGTTGAATTCCCTTCAAATGTTCCTCCTAGGTATTGCTAAAGATAAGGATGTCATCTAGGTATATGACCAAAAAGGAGTTTGTGAATGGTCCTAATATATCATCCATCATCCGCACGAATGTGGCCAAGGAATTAGTTAGGTTGAAAAGCATGATCAACCAGTCGAAGAGACCTTCTTTAGAATTGAAGGTTGTCTTCCATACATAATTTTTCTCAATTGGGACCTAGTGGTAGCCTGACTTTAGATCAATCTTACTGAAAAATTTGGCTCCCTTGAGTTGATTGAGAAGATCATCAATCCAGGGGATGGGGTATCGATATTTTACTATGATATTGTTTAGGGCTCAGAAATTAATACAATGTCACCATGTCCCATCCTTCTTTTGTACTAGAAAAATTGGACTCTAGTAATGTGAGGATCCTGGTCTGATGTGGCCCTTCAAAACTAGTTCTTGGATATGAAATTTTATTTCTTCATTCTCCATAATAGAAAACATGTATACAGGGTCGTTAGGTAGATGAGCATTGACTTTAAAATAAATTGAGTGCTTTACCTGAAAGTGAAAAGGAACCCCAGTAGGACAGGAAAATGTTATAGTGACACTTGGCACTATATATGCTCATGACAACTCATTGGCCTCAATTACAACCATTTCCCTATTTGTAGGAGATGAACCCCCTTTTTCCTCCCAAAAAACATATCAAAAATCCATTTTTTCAAGAAAATGTTGAATAAAAGAAATGGAAGTCCTCCTCACAACATTGTTTTGAATCTTGTTTTKCTAAGACAAGATATATGRGATTATCACCCTAATCTATAKCCTTATTGCAAGTTCAAGTAACCTTGAAGTTATTAACTTAAAGACCAACTACTATTTTTTATCATTTATCAAATACAAACTGAAAATAAAGGAGTCTGATTTTATATAATAATTTAAACAAGAAGAAAAATCACATAATCTGATAGAAATAAGAGAGAMCAAGAGAKTTTCAAAACCATCAATGATTTTATTCATTCATTCTGTAACAACCAATAGACTTCACATACTTTCAAAGTATGGACCAGATAATAGTCTAGCAACCTAAGGTAACACACACATAGGCCATTGGTGCCTTCAAATCAGACCAAGAATGATAAGTCAACAAATACAGCTTGCACTCCATTATGACTCTACATAATAATCATATTTAGTACTGAGAAACTAATCCATAAATCAAAAGAAGTTTGCAGACTATCAAATAGACAATCAACCTGGAAGCATATCAAAATTCAATGCTCATTGGTCCTAGCTTTTCGTCACCCTCAATAGACCCTGCTATCACAAGAAGTGTCTTAGATTAGAAATAAAATATGAATGAAGTAGTAATGAAATCTCACTTGGGATTAAGAGTGACTTCATGATGATTTTAATATTCAACAATGGCAACTCCACAGGGAAGGCTATATAGAATTGGCTTGAACCTAGCTCTTTGGTTTTGCAGACAGAGAAGATTTTTGTTTATATACTCAAAAGTTTTCTTTTTTCTCTGGTATGCTCTTTCAAATCGGGGTAGTAGAAGGTAGAAAATGGAATAACAAGAGAGGTAATAGATTTAACGCTCAAGTTTAAGCAAAGTGGTCATATATGCAACACGATACAAGGTTGTAGACCCCAAGAGATTGTCTTTCTTTATGTTTCGGCTACTTATCAGTACTCAAGCATAATTTTGCAAGCAAGAAAAAACTGTGGTTGTACATGACTCATCTAGATTAGGCTGAAAAAAGGTCCAAAAAATTGAGGTTAAAGCAACAAAGAAATAAAGCTATAGTGAAATGAAAAATAAAGTTGTAATCAAATCTCAAGAAAAACTAAAAATGAAGCAACAATGTTGATGAAATAAAGTGCAAAACAATAAATCAACTGTACAACCTAAACTGATATTTACAAGAAACATTGATTCAGAAAATGTAACAGTTATCTAGGCTCAATATAATGTTTCAAATGCGAGCCATTAGTCATAAAAGAGAATAACCACTCTTCAAAGTCCTTTAACATGTAAGTATTATTTTCGACTACTAGAGTGATCTTGTGAGGACCTAACTAGAGTTTTTGGAATTTGGAGTGCTTTCCTTTATCAACATGTGCGGAGTCCCAAAGAAAAACTTTGTCATTGACTTTAAACTTGATAGATTTGGCAAACTTGTCAAAGTAATTCTTGGTTGTTTGTTGCATTTTTTTTTCCAATGCATGGTTTCTTTGTTCTTCTAAGGCTAGCAGAGCATTAATTCTCTGGTAAATATTAGTAGAATTCAACTCTTCAGCTTTCATTTCTAAAGGGAGAGATGCAAGTTCAAGCTCAATGGGCATAATAACTTCTTGACCATAGAAAAGTTGAAAAGGGGTGTGGCCAATGTTATTTTTGGTGGTTGTGCGATTATCCCATAATGCATATGTGAGAAGAGTATGCCATTAGCGGGACTTATTGTCAATAATCCTTTTCAGGATTATGATTGGGTTTTTATTAGTGGACTCGACTTGCCCATTTCTCTGAGGGTAATAAGTGAATGAGGTGAAGTGCTCGACTCCGAATTTGCTCAGAAATCGAGTAAAATTTGTTGAAATAAATGTTGATAGATGTTGTCTAAAATTATTTCGAGAGGAATACCAAAGCAAGAAAAGATATTAGATTTTAAGAAGTTAATAACTCGCTCATCCTGTGCATTCTTAAGAGGGAAAACTTCATTCCACTTGGTAAAGTATTCTATTGTCTTCAGGATAAATAAGTTCTATACATAAGATGGGGGGTTAATAGGGACGATAAAGTCTAATCCTCATTTAGAAAATGGGAAGTCGTGTAAAAATGGTTGTAAAGGAATAACATAAAATTATTCCTTTCTAGAAAACTTTTGACATTTTTCACAAGCCCGAACAAACTTGATAGAATCTTGAAACATCAAGGGGAAAAAAAAACCATTCCTGATGGTCTTGAAAGTTGTGGTTTTTGCTATCAAATGGCCACCAATATGGAGGTTAGAATATGTTGATCCATGAAATTCATTCAAAAAAATGTGGGTTGCTTTATCATCTATACATCTTAACAACAACCCATCAACAAATTTAYG
The DNA here is from genome assembly GCA_032191745.1 of Picea mariana. Taxonomy (NCBI): domain Eukaryota; kingdom Viridiplantae; phylum Streptophyta; class Pinopsida; order Pinales; family Pinaceae; genus Picea; species Picea mariana. The sequence continues at coordinate 115,726 of JASDQU010309358.1, forward strand.
AAAAAGAACATTTCCCAAGATGAGGAACTTTGGGGCTATCAAGCACAGTCTTCTATGCTGATGTGAATCTAAATGACCTGGACAATTCTAATGTAAGAGATAATAAATGATATCCTTGTACCAAGGATGATCAACAATATCTACATCAAGAGTTTCCAAGTAAAACAATKCTAACAAAGCAATCTCATATTCCTCAAGAGAATCACTTAGTTCAGGATGTTGAGCCAAGTGAAGAGCTAGATTATGTCCCTTAATTGTCTTGGTCGTAGTAATTGTTAAATCGTGTTCTTGAATTTTGGCAAGCCAATGTGCAAGTTTTCCTGAGAGATAAKTCTTCATAAGMAGAAGCTTGACTGTAGGCAAASGGACTCTTACCTGTGTTTTCTTTCCCAAAATAAAATGCTTGAACTTTCCTATATATTTTACCAAGGAKAAAGTGTGTTTTTCAATTAGAGAATATTTCACCTCATCATCTAACAAACTTTGACTCATATAGGCTATATGTTTTTCTTGATTTTGGTCATCAACTTGCAGAAGGATGGAAGAGATTGCATCTTATGTGGTATTGGTATAGATGATGAAATCTTTATTAAAATCAGGCTTGGATAAAATTGGTGCAGAGATAATTTTATTCTTGATCCCTATAAAATCTTTTTCTACCTCATCAGTACAAGAGAAGGTTTTATCCCACTTCAACAAATTATGAATAGGTTTAACCATCACAAGGAAGTCGGGAACAAACCTCCTAACAAAGTTGATAGTTCCCATGAAAGCTTGAACACTTTGCTTAGAGGTAGGAGCAGGGAGGTTTATAACTGCAACAACTCTCTCGGGGTCAATAATAATACATCAGTCAGAAACAATATGACCAAGGATTTTTCCTTGAGTAACTCCAAAAATAGACTTAGAAGGATTCAATGACAAGCCAAATTTATGCAACGCAGAAGGAATTTCCTGAGATGACCAAAATGATATGATCAGTTCTTAGAATAACAGTTAATTCATCAAGATAAACCTAAATTATCTTCCCTATCAAGTCATCGAAAGTTATTTGCATAGCTCTCTAGAATGTGGCACCTGTGTTAGATAGGAAAAAATACATGTGTTCGTAGGAAAAGGTGCCCCATCTGGTGGTGAATGTTTTTTTGTATTTAACATCCCTCTTGACTCTAATTTGATTGTATCCAAAAAAATTGTCAAATAGGGACATTATTTGAGATACGACTACCTGTTGTAGGATCATCTCCATGTTAGGAAGCAAGAAGTTATCTTTAATGCTATCTCTATTTAAATCATGGAATTCAACACATAACTTGATCTCACCAGTTTTCTTCCGTACAAGAACCATATTTGAGACCCATTCATAATACATACTAGAAAGATGATTTGAGATTTTAGTAATTTTCAACTTCATTTCTAGTAGTAGCTTCGAGGGCGAGGTTTACATGCCTTTGTCTTTGCCTTGTTGGTTTCACTCCTTCCTTGGTAGGAATGGCGTGTTGGATAATTTTGGGATCAAAACCATGAAGATCCTCATATGAACAAGAAAAAATGTCCTTGAATTCACAGAATAAATCCATGAATCTTTATTTTTCCTCTTGTGAACAATGGGCTCTTATTTTAAGAATATCGGGTTCATCTGAGGTTCTAATGTTCATGGAGAAAATGTCTCTAACTTTCCTCTTTGACTCCTCTTGTACAACATTTTCCTTTTTCCCAACATCACTTGCTGAAAATGAACTCTCAAGAGGATTCAAGCCCTTCAGAAACTTATCATATTCAATAGAAATAACTTCCTTAGGCTTAAGAGGTTCATTTTGTAAGAAAGCACATATATCCTCATCATTTTTGAAAACCTGCCATGATTCAACATTGTCAGGTATATGTGGATGATATAAAGACACAAAAGTGCAATCATGTCATTGCGGTAACAACTGTCGAGTAGGAGAGGTAGAAAAAACTACCAATCTATCAGTCATTGAGTTAAGCTCCCTTTTTATGTGAGTGATGTTGAAAGATAAAATATTTGAAATCAAGGCCCAAACGACCTAAGTTTACCTTTTCATCATCTTGTTATTGGGGTTGTAAAATTTTCTAACAAGATTAACTACAAGATTGGAATCACCAAATATGGTAAGATGATCACAACCTAGATTATAAGCATTCTCGATACCTAATAGTAGGGATTCAAACTCGACAACATTGTTGGTGCAAGCGAATTCTAACTTGAAGGAGAAATTATAAATTTTTCCTACAGGTGATTAAAGGATAATACAACATCCATTTCCTCCATTGTAGCATGCACCATCAAAGTCCATATGCCACATTCTATCATCATAGTCAAATTGCTCTTGTGGGACATCATCTTCTTCCGTGAAAACGGAATAAACACCTAGGATTTCGTCAACATAATTGACATTTACCTGAGGAACATTCTCAATGTAAGGTGAGATACAATATTCTCTATGTATAATAATATTATTTTCATCTTAGGGATAGATAGATGCAACCCATCTAAAGACAAGTAACCACCCATTAGGGCTTGCCAATCTCTTCCCAAAATAATTGAGTAATTTTTTACTCACATATTGATAACTTGAATGTTAAGGGTGGTGCGTATGTCTAGATGTGCGCAAAGTACTAAGGTT
>JASDQU010309359.1:22256-33192 GCA_032191745.1 Picea mariana
CCATCACATCTCTTCTCAGAGATAATATGCCACCATTCTAGCGAGTTCATTCACTATGTAATTTTACAGTTTCTATACATTTCTTTCATTAATAAAAATTGTGCATTATTGTATCTTTGTGTTTATGGAAATATATATGTGTATTTACTTATTATATTTCCGCCTTTATTTCGTCTCAAAATAATCCAGATCAATGGTATAAGAGCATGCTACTCCTTGTCGTTTCTTAGTGCATGTCCCCAACGAGGTCAAGGTATAGAGAGTTGGGTCTCGAGCTAGTTTCTCTTGAGGATAACCGCTCTTTCCAGCCCAAGTGACCTCCCATGGAAGAAGAAAAGAGAGACGAGGGAGAAGAATATACCATCAAGTTGTTGCTCGTGGAATCCCTCGCACAATAGAGGAATGAGATGTTGGATAAATTTTCCCAAATCCTTCAACGATTGCCGACAATAGTAAGCACATCTTCATCAAGCAACTGCTTTGGAGACACTGCCCCATTCAAGGTACACGTTACTTTCGATATTCCCGTATTTGAAGGTTAGATCGAAGCGAATGCTTTGGAAAAGTGGTTAAATCTGCTAGAAGGTTATTTCTCTATCCACAATTTTTTTCGACAGAGAAAAGATCACCTTTGCGCTCCTTAAGGCTCTCCCCCATGTCAAACATTGTTGGGAAACTTACTGGGAACAAAATTCCACAGAGGAGTCTAGAATATTTGGGGCCGAGCCCACTTGGGTTTTTATGGATGTGGTCAAGGAGAAATATTACCCTGTGGGAAACTATGATGACCAGTACATGAGATGGACCATGTTGCATCAAGAGAGGGGCCAAACAATGCATGATTTCACAAATACCTTACATATATTACGCACTAAGCTTGGTATCAAAGACTCCGAGCGACATTTGGCTCTAAAATATCGCGGGGTTCTACACAAGTACATCCAAACCGAAATGGAGTTTTTGGACATCTCATCACTGGGAGCCACTTATCGATATACTGTCAAAATCGACCATAAATTTAAGTAGCAAAACAAGCGGGAATTTGGGTCTACAAATCCGCAACAACCAAAGTATGGTAAAGGCATCCCTAATTCACATAATAACCAACCTCAAGACAACTAGTCCAAGCCATAGGAAAAGATGAGCAACGAGAAGACAAAGAAGGACACTGGGAAGTGGTGTGACTTCCACAAAATCCCTTGGCACAACACTGATGAATGTCACTCGAAATAGTCATTGGTAGTCGAGCTCTAAGAAACAGAGCCAAGCCCTGAATCAGACTCTGATTCAGACAAGAATAAAAGGAGATAGATGATTGATTAAGAACCCATTGCTATTGTCATGACCACAACAATCCAACCAGAAGAACCAGAGGATCCTGAGGAGGGGGAGTGCCTCTTCCATTCACATATGTGGGTGAAGGGGAACCCACTGCATTTTATTTGTTATAGTGGAAGCTAGAAGAACCTAATCTCAGTAGAGGTCGTCAAGCAGTTGGATTTATCGGCAACACCACAACCACAACCATACAACATTGGGTGGCTTCATCAAGGTCGAGATATTTGTGTTAGCCAACAATGTTGTATGTCCTACGACATCAAGCCCTTCAAGGATGAGGTATTGTGTGATGTTGACCCACTGGAAGTCTGTGATGTTTTGTTAGGCTAACCATATATGTGGAAGCATCATGTTGTTTATGATTCTCGACCCTATAGCGCCATTGTTACTTTGAAGGGTCAGCTCTACAGGATGCCAGAGGTAGTCCCAACTACTGTGCCAAAAAAACATTGCTGCAAAGTAATATCTCATACCGTAAAGTTTAGCCTCTTCACAATCTAGGAAGAAGGTGAACAGAAGGACACTACAACCACTGCAGCCTTGGCACAATACCTTTCTATCTAGCAGAAGCATATTGTAGAAGAGCACAAAAATATTGTTGCGTCACCTACGAGGGTGCCTCCACACTGCCTAATCCAACAAAGTTACAACAGAACCCTTCATACTCCTCATATCGCATATTCACCGACAGAGTCCTCCCACACTCGGGAAGATCATGCAACTAAATCATTTGAATGGATCCAACCGCTCCAGCGACAATTTCATAACAACCTTCAACAAGCTAAGCGAGACAACTTCTTAAACAAGACAAGCTGTTCACCAAGGTTCAAATTTAGCAAAAGTTTCCCCATCTTCCATGGGAACTTGATGCAATGGGGACCATTTCTTCCTAAGGGGGGAAGAATGATCTAGGTGGAAATCAGTGGCCACCCACCTATTCCACTAGCTCAAAACAGGGGATTCCAACTTGGCAATTTTCTACAGTTTTCTGGGTCCTGAACTTCTGGGGCCGTTTTGAGGCCCTAAATGACCTTTTTTTGGGCTCGATAGCTCCTTTCCCCTTCTTAAAGGTAAACGCTAGGCCGAACGAAATATGTACTCCTCGGCTAGACCTTTTTGACGAGGTATAGAATGCCCCAAATGAAGATCGTATGCAAAAGTTACGTCCTCGGGAAGTTGACGTATCAACTACCCCCATTGGGGCCCACAAACCTTTTGGCATTTCATCTTTCGAGGGTAGGGATTTAGATTTTCTTTATGGTAAAAAGGCCTTTAGAGCCTCATTATAAACATCATCTTCTTGTGAATGAGCGTAGCCATCACGTCTCTTCTTAGAGATAAGCTGCCACCATTCTAGTGAGTTCACTCACTCTATATTTTTACAGTTTCTATACATTTTTTTCTTTAATAAAAATTGTGCATTATTGTATCTCTGTGTTTCTGGTAATATATCTGTGTATTTAATTATTATATTTCCACCTTCATTTATTTCTCAAAATAATTTGAATCACTTTCCCCTCCAAATATTTGTATTGCATTTGCAAATGTTCAAATCTGATTTGTTTCCTTATAGATCATAATAAATACCAGCTAGATTTAGTATTCTAACACTAGGAAGATAAGTAGAATGGTATTGTTTTATCTCTTGTGTGTAGGAAGCAGGTTATAGGAGTTGGAGCTAGAACTTCAGAAGTGTAGCAACCACGACATATGAGGACAACCTTCCAAAACAAGGTATGATATTCTATCATTTCCTAGTATAGTTATGAATTTGTTTACTTGTGTTAAGGAAAATCATAGGAGTCTAAACCCTCTGTCTGTCTAGGATCAGTAGGAAGATCCTAGAGAGATCTTGTTATCCCATTAGTAAGATTTGTTTGTAACACCAAGCCTAACCAAAAACTTATCATAGAGTACACATAGTCAATTCTTATTGGTACAAGAAGGTTATCATAGAATTGTGTCCAAAAACCTTTGGTGTAGAATTGTGAATCAAAGCAACATTCTAGAAAACTTGCAATAAATTCATGGAATGATCATCAAGATCCAACCATAGGTCTTGAGCTTGAACCCACACATCCTCATTAGGCTATAATATTGAAAATCTACCACTATTTTCTCTTGATCTTAAAGAGAAGTGTGAAGAACGATGATTTTATGTGGTTTAGGGACTGCATGAAACTCCAAAAAAGGTAATGGCATGTGAGTTCCAAATCCATTCTCTAAATCGAACCGTGACTCCACCAAACAATTTGATTTCTATTAGTTATGGAAAGCCACATACCACATGCTCTGAAACCCTAGCCCCTCCCCTCTTAATTATCATATCTTTTATATAAGTCCTACGAGTCTAGTAAAGAACACCTCTTTGTCACTTATGGCAACCTCTCGAGTTCCATGTAGCAAGTTTTCCTTTCTCATTTTCCATGCTTAATTACAACTTAAATGCACCACACAACACCCCTTTCTATATTAAAATACAATTGCCTAGGTAGAGAAGAAACAAGTAGGTTGATCGATCAAACTCATATTACTCTAGATGTTCATTCTTTCCATATTAAAATGCAATTGCCTAGGTAGAGAAGAAACAAGTAGGTTGATCGATCAAATTCATATTACTCTAATGTTCATTGAGAATGAATGCTTTGGAAGTTCAAGTATCAACATAGTCAACGATTGGAAGCTTGGCCTTCTAGCCGAGTTAGAAGATCATGCAATTTTTCGATTTTGCCTTGTTTTATTGCCCAAAATTGTGAATCGAAGGTTCATGGCTTCTTGCATTTTCCTTTTATTATCCCCTCAAATTTTGTCAAAGGGGAAATTGAACAAATATCTACTGAAATTTCATGAATTCTTTCTTTTTTTTCTTCTGGTATCCAATGGAATTCCATATGCTGGTGAGTTTTTAATAATACATGCTGAAGTTTCACGAATTTTGGCTTTTCCCTTCTTTTATCCCCTGAAATATGGTCTGTCACGGAAGTTTCTATTAATCTCAACAAAAAAAATGCCTCAGGGAACCAACTCCGGGTGAGTAGTTATGGGATCGAATTCGCATAACTCCAAGAGAAAGAAGGTGCAAGGCCGCTTAAATAAATACCCTAAAGAAGGTAATCAAATTGTCATAAGAGGAAATCGAAAGAATAACTGCTCAAATTTCACATTTTTTTGGTGTTTTCCTTATGTTATCCCTTGAAATTATGTCAGTTGGGGAAATTGAATAAATCTATACTGAAATTTAACAAATTTTGTCCTTTTTCTTTTTCATCCACTGTAATTCCATATGCTAGGGAGTTTTAAATAATCTATGCTGAAGTTTCATGAATTTTGGCTTTTCCCTTGTTTTATCTCTTGAAATTCCATCTGTCTCAGAAGTTTCTATTAACACCCCCAAAAAAATTGGCACAGGGAGCCAACTATGTGTGGTGAATAACCATGCAATCAAGTTGATAGAACTCCAAAAAAAAAAGAAGGGTCAAGGTTGCTTAAACAAAGATTTTCCACCATCACATCCAATATGTTATTGCTAGGCTTGTGGTCTAAGATAACTTAACCAGGGTTTGATTTATGGCCAAATGAGATCTTTCCAAATTTCAATTACAATCATCATCGACATAATAATAGCTTCATGAAAGTGGAAGGATATTGTGGATCAATCAATTCATTTCTTGTTAACTTGTGAGTCTCTAGGCAATCACAAAGTTCGAGATCATCTCTTTTATGAGTTGTAATATTTGTCGACATCCTTCTCTATTGATGAGTAGTCAATGTATTGACACTCTTCAGTTCATGAGGTGATTACATCCATGTACTATATATTGATAAATCATTGGATTGATATATTGTTGAAATGGCTAAGCCCTTTCCACCAATCTTGTGTCATGCTTCATTGCATAGTTCAACATTTCCAAGTTCAAATATTTTGACATCAACTTAGTCTTGTTTCAAATTGGCGAGGTATGGTCATTGAATCTTATTTTTCATTTTTTTTGAGCCAATTTTGTGTTCAATTGGACATTCTTTGTCAATTTCCTTTTCTTTCAGTCGAAATTGCTTTGGTCTAAGTCACTTGTATAGTGATAAATCATCTAATACACGCTCCCACAAAGTACCCTACGGTAGTTGTTGGGATGTCATTTACAATAAGGCTATCAATCCCGGCTTTAGCATTCATCAATGATGCGTTTAATGTGTTGTGTTCAAGCATTTTATGTAACCCCACAATATCCCATGAAACTTTGACATTGGATTGCTTATTGACAATTTACCAAAAAAAAATAGAAAAAAATATCAATGCACTTTTTCATGTTTTGTTGTTATTATTAAACTCGGGTGAAGAGAAACATGTTTAGGGTTGGATGGTGTATTTGCTATCTAGGACCATTCAAACATGAAGGTAGAGTTTCTATTTTCCAATGGCAAGGTATGGATATTAATTTTTTTTACAATTTGGATTTATGGTTGCAAGAAACATATTTGGACAATCTCACAAAATTTGCCAAAATTTATTGTTGCAAAAGCTCTAGAAAATTGTGTCATCAAACCGTGCAAAACAATCTTACAAAGTAGGACAACATGTAGATTGTATTTTCAAGCTATACTTATTAATCTGTGTATATACACAACAAAATTTATTTAAATTCAGTTAACATTTGTATTTAATAATACCATCATGCATCTTTATTATTTATTTATCATATCCATTGTCATTTATGATGATTCTTTGTCCTGAAGATGGATCCCGTTATGGATTTGAAACATTTACACACTAAATGGCTATTATAAATACTCCAACATTTATATACCTTTTGGTTCATTGAACATTTATATATCTTATTCTAAAGTCAACTTTTTCCAAAATAGGAAAATGTATAGGATAACTGAAATATTTAGTATACACTTGTATAATAACATGCCACTAATAAGTTGCTCTAAGTGTGGTAATAAACCCTAAGTAATATATTCTAAGTGTGGGAATAAACCCTAAGTAATATATTGTTGAGTCTATAAGTAGTTTGTCTTTTTCCTTGGGAACATGTTCCCTCGTTATTCATGTAAGGGTATGGTTTTTTCAAATTCTTTTGTCGTCGATCCATGTTGTCTATTACTATGAAGATATACAACATGTTATTTTCCTTGTCTAATAATAATATTATGGTTTTTTTCTCGTGACAATAATAATCTATTTTTAATGTCACGCCTAAGTCGGACACCAAAAAAACATACTTCTTATCTTTAAACAATGTAATAACATTACATCTTTTTTTCGTGACAATGTAGTTCATCTAAAAATTACACTTCCCATCTTTAAACCTTAAACCATGTAATCATTTAAATTTAATTTAATATATATTTTTCGTCACTTCAAAAATATATTAATGGCGTTGTCTAACTGTTCTACGTTTTGGTCATTTTCCCAAAATCTGACGACATGAATTTGCATGAAATCACATTTTTTTGTTATTTAAATTGTATTTTTGAATACAAAAATAAATTCAGCATATTGAAAAACCCATAAAACACTTGGATTATACAAAATTAACCACTTAAATATACAGATCCAATTAAATTTCAGACAAATATAATAAAAAAACATCAAAAAAAAGAAAATTAAAACATTTAAACTACGACTATACTAATTATGTTTGATGGACTAAGAACATTTACTTCATCCAAATTGACAAAATGCCTCAGTCCTATTATTTTATCCATAAAACCCACAACTTGAGTGGCGATTTTCACTTACAATAATAAATGCATTAATTTATTTTTAAATAATTAAATCATGTATTAGTTTTAGGAATTATTATCATTTCATCAACAATTGGGCCTATAGCTCAGTGGTAGAGCATTTGACTGCAGATCAAGAGGTCACCGGTTCGAACCCGGTTGGGCCCTTTTTAGATTTGACCTACTCGTGCTATTCATCATTTAAGATTTACGATCTACGTTACAGTTTGTTTTTGGCACTTATGAGATGTAATACACTGGGATTTGGCAGTGGTTAAGTTACAGCACATCAATCTATGGCTCGGATTAATCAATCTGAAAGGATTATAAAACCTCCAGAATCAAATCCCATAATATCACTAAGCACTAGTGGTCTAGTGGTAGAATAGTACCCTGCCACGGTACAGACCCGGGTTCGATTCCCGGCTAGTGCAATTTTTAATGGGGTGTTTACTGAAATACATTTTTTTTTTATTTCCCAAATAATTAATTGTTTTTCCTTGCAGGAACATAATCGGGTTCGATTCCCGACTAGTGCACTCACTGTATGGTTTCTTTCATTTCAGAAACAGGGTTTTCATTTCCCTAATAACTCTTCATTCCTTTTTGTTGGGTTGTAGGAATTTAAAGAAAGGAAAAACGTGTTTGATGTTCAAACGATCTATTCCCATCTTCAATTTACTTTATGGATTATTCTCAGAAACAACCTTTGGACTCTGGAGTACAAAAATATTTGTCTATATCAAACTCGACGAAAGAAATCCAATTTAAACTGGCATAATAATTGTTAGGAAAAATCCAACTCTTCTTTGAAAATTTCAAAACCAAATAGATTGTAATTATTATGTATATATTTCTGTGATATAGTTTGTTTGGTGAGTTAATTCCAATAGTAGTTGTGTGTTATGAATTACAATTATAAGGTTTCCAATTAAAATCTCAAATTAACTACAAGTGCAAATATTAATACTTATATTATACACATAATTGGGCATACCAATATCCATAAGAATTGGGCATACCATGATTGAATACACTGTTACATTGCTTCCACCCACCACCTCCAATTGAAATAAGCGTCTTGACAGCATTGTGGATCTCCTGCACTGTTACAGAGAACCCTTCCATTATCTGTTCATCTTCAGGAACCACAGTCACAGTGAAAGTATCCTCATCCAGATCTGCAAAGGTGTAGAGCATATGGGTATACAGAGAGGCATTGATATTCCATGGTGGCATGTATGAATTTGCACTAGAAGGCCAATAGCCTGCTTTTACTGGCTGCCTGTTTTACTTCCATAGCAGCTGCATGATGAAGATGCCATTGACTGAATCCAACATTGCAGCCCAAGATATTGCAACCATTAACATTAATATAACCACATGAAAGCCAACAGAGTCCATTGCTTATGCTACCCAGACTGCAAAGTAATTTGTGGGTTGCTGGATAGATTTTTTGTCCCTGTGAAGAATGATGGTCTGGTGTGGATTCATAGCCAATGTTTGGAGAATCTTGGGACCTGTGATGTGATCCAGATACTAAGAACAAGATTGAATGTATGCTGGATGCTTTGGTTGTGCAGTGTTTGTTTTCAGATTTGGTTAATCAGATTAGATAAGGATTATAAACATGTGGTCAAGAATAGCCCCAATATACTAAAGATAAAGTGTTAAAAGCTTGCACTGCCCAGTGCAGAAATTTGAAATTTGAAAAAAAAGGTTTGGGAAAGAGTGGACGGGGTTGGAGTCCATCCCTGGCCAAAACATTCCAAACAAATTGGACAAATTTGGCATCATGTCAATCTAACACATATGTCAGAAGTCTTTCTGGACTGTCAGAACACCCAGAGGTGTCATGGACTGAAACAAAATCCATGTTTGTGCATTTAAACCATCAGTTTCACTGGTTCAACATCATGCTGGCATAATACATATACATACCCATTTGAACCTTGAGATGCATCATGGAAAACTAACAAACATCTTGTAAATTCAAATTCAAATAGCACCATTTTATATCTTGTAAATTCAAATAACACCATTTTATAGCTTTGAAATGCATCATGGAAAACTAACAAACACCTTGTAAATTCAAATAACATTATAATTTTATATCTTGTAAATTCAAATTCAAATAACACTATTTTATAGCTTTGTAGTGTGCAGTATGACAAATTGTGCTCTTTCTAGAACAATTATAAAGGAAGTTGTTTAAACATTTTAAGTTTTGACATTTTTTTATGAAAATTCTATGATATAAATTTGAGCGAGATCTTAATTTTTCTTTATTTAAATTAATACATAAAAAGCATTTGGATTATATAAATAACTACTTAAATCTACAAATCCAACAACTTCTAACCAGATTTAAAGTAAAATTAAACAAATAATATCATGTTTCACTATAGTTTTCAAAACATAAAGCCACCTTCCGATGTTGAATGTTTAGATTATAGTTTTTGAAGAATAAAGCAACCTGCTTATGCTAAGTTTTATTCAACCGTTACATTGGGTAGCACCACAACCTTCAGGTTTCTAGAAAAGTGCATTGGAAGAGGATGAAGGTTAAATCGATGCATTGGAAGAGGATAAAGGTTAAATCGATAAAACTATGTTTGCATGTGCATTGTGAAGGTAATTTCAAGGGTCTTTAGATGGGAGTGTGTTAGTAAGTAGATAAAAAATAAATTATTATTATTTTTTCAGTTTTGTTAGTAAGTACATTAAAAAAAATTATTATTATTTTTTCAGTTTTGTTTTTATTTGAAGAAGAATTTTCACTAAAAATGAATTCTGGTTTATTTACTAACTTATTATATTTTTAAACTAGAATGATGTTGTTATGGTGATTCAAACATCACTCCTAAAAACTAAGTGTTTCATACTCTCTATACCATTATTTATTCAATAATGTTAATCTTACAAGGTAAACTATGTGTAAATGTAACAACAATATTACTTTTATTACTTTTGCATCAAAACATTTATATCAACATCAATGAACAACAACTTATATCATTATTACTCTATAATGTAGCACCCCATGTCTACAACAACTTACATACCCTCCTTGACATGATTTAGCACTCCAAAGCTATGATCAATCTCATATAATGTACTTGTTAACTTATTATTTGACACTTTTTGGTCAACATTGTGTAGTTTAGTTTAAGATTACACCCATTACAACCGATATACTACCACCAAAATTGGCATACCATAAAGTTGTTTATTCTCATAATGTATGTACCAATGAGTAAATTGGGAAAGACATTCATAAAAAGCAAAAAAGATAACAATGATTCACTCGTTCATCACACATATAATGAACACATTGACCATTTTGTGTTATTCATTCATACTTGAAAAAGATCGTAACAATACATAATATGTCATAAATAAGATTCAAAACATATCATCGRCATATGCCCAATGAAATATTGCCATAATGACATTAAATGTATGGCAAATTACATASTTAGAGCTAGGTCAATTAGTTATAATTGGTTGAGGTTGCAAGTCACTATGCCTTGGCTTGATCCAATTCGAAGGTGGGACTGATCACCTTGGGTGCAAACTCCCTTCACTATGAATACAATGGTCAAAAATATGACTTGTGCCATGTTGTGCACAATCTACTAAGCATGTCATAATATCGAATTATAATGGACAATGAATCCCTGTAAATAGAAACTTGACTAAGTGGAAGCAATTAGGAATGCACAAGTGTCTTGATGTTGCACAAGTGTTTAAAAGGAACTGTAGAGTTATGATACTTAAGGGATAAAGTGTGATATATAATAGAACACAAATTAGTAAAGGAACAAAGAGATGATAGAACCAAACGAGATAAAATACAACGTAACCT
>JASDQU010309359.1:44430-56814 GCA_032191745.1 Picea mariana
GGTACATCCAAACTGAAATGGAGTTTTTGGACATCTCATCAATGGGAGCCACTTATCGATATGTTATCAAAATCGAGCATAAATTTAAGCAGCAAAACAAGCGGGAATTTGGGTCTACAAATCCACAACAACCAAAGTATGGTAAAGGCATCCCTAATTCACATAATAACCAACCTCAAGACAACTAGTCCAAGCCGCAGGAAAAGAAGAGCAACAAGAAGACAAAGAAGGACATTGGGAAGTGGTGTGACTTCCACAAAATCCCTTGGCACAACACTGATGAATGTCGCTCGAAATAGTCATTGGTAGTTGATCTCTAAGAAACAGAGCCAAGCCCTGAATCAAACTCTGATTCAAACAAGAATAAAAGGAGATAGATGATTGATTCAGAACCCACTACTATTGTCACGACCACAACAATCCAACCAGAAGAACTAGAGGATCCTAAGGAGGGGGAGTGCCTCTTCCATTCACATATGTGGGTGAAGGGGAACCCACTGCATTTTATTTGTTATAGCAGAAGCTAGAAGAACCTAATCTCAGTAGAGGTCATCAAGCAGTTGGATTTACCGATAACACCACAACCACAACCATACAACATTGGGTGGCTTCGCCAGGGTTGAGATCTTTGTGTCAGCCAACAATGTTGTATGTCCTACAACATCAAGCCCTTCAAGGATGAGGTATTGTGTGATGTTGACCCACTAGAAGTCTGTGATGTTTTGTTAGGCCAACCATATATGTGGAAGCATCATGTTGTTTATGATTCTCGACCCTGTAGCGCCATTGTTACTTTGGAGGGTCATCTCTACAGGATACCAGAGGTAGTCCCAACTACTGTCCCGAAAAAACATTGCTGCAAAGTAATATCTCATACCGTAAAGTTTAGCCTCTTCACAATCTGGGAAGAAGGTGAACAGAAGGACACTACAACCACTGCAGCCTTGGCACAATACCTTTCTATCTAGCAGAAGCAGATTGTAGAAGAGCACACAAATATTGTTGCATCACCTACGAGGGTGCCTCCACACTGCCTAATCCAACAAAGTTACAACAGAGCCCTTCATACTCCTCATATCGCATATTCACTGACAGAGTCCTCCCACACTCAGGAAGATCATGCAACTAGATCAATTGAATGGATCCAACCCCTCCAATGACAAGTTCATAACAACCTTCAACAAGCTAAGCGAGACAACTTCTTAAACAAGCCAAGCAGTTCACCAAGGTTCAAATTTAGCAAAAGTTTTCCCATCTTCCATGGGAACTTGATGCAATGGGGACCATTGCTTCCTACGGGGGGAAGAATGATCTAGGTGGAAATCAGTGGCCACCCACCTATTCCACTAGCTCAAAACAAGGGTTTCAACCTTGGCAATTTTCTACATTTTTTCGGGTCCTGAACTTCTGGGGTCGTTTTGAGGCCCTAAATGACATTTTTTTGGGCTCGATAGCTCCTTTCCCCATATTGGAGGAAAACACTAGGCCAAACGAAATATGTACTCTTCGACTAGACCTTTTTGATGAGGTATAGAATGCCCCAAATGAAGATCGTATGCAAAAGTTACGTCCTTGGGAAGTTGACGTATCAACTACCCCCATTGGGGCCCACAAACCTTTTGGCATTTCATCTTTCGGGGGTAGGGCTTTAGATTTTCTTTATGGTAAAAAGGCCTTTAGAGCTTCATTGTAAACATCATCTTCTTGTGAATGAGCGTAGCCATCACGTCTCTTCTTAGAGATAAGCTGCCACCATTCTAGTGAGTTCATTCACTTTGTAATTTTACAGTTTCTGTACATTTTTTTCATTAATAAAAATTGTGCATTATTATATCTCTGTGTTTCTGGTTATATATCTGTGTATTTAATTATTATATTTCCACCTTCATTTATTTCTCAAAATAATTTGAATCATTTTCCCCTCCAAATATTTGTATAGCATTTGCAAATGTTCAAATCTGATTTGTTTCCTTATAGATCATAATAAATACCAGCTAGATTTAGTATTCTAACACTAGGAAGAGAAGTAGAATGGTATTGTTTTATCTCTTGTGTGTAAGAAGCAGGTTATAGGAGCTGGAGCTAGAACTTCAGAAGTGTAGCAACCACGACATATGAGGACAACCTTCTGAAACAAGGTATGATATTCTACCATTTCCTAGTATAGTTATGAATTTGTTTACTTGTGTTAAGGAAAATCATAGGAGTCTAAACCCTTTGTCTATCTAGGATCAGTAGGAAGATCCTAGAGAGATCTTGTTATCCCATTAGTAAGATTTGTCTGTAACACCAAGCCTAACCAAAAACTTATCATAGAGTACACATAGTCAATTCTTATTGGTACAAGAAGGTTATCATAGAATTGTGTCCAAAAACCTTTGGTGTAGAATTGTGAATCAAAGCAACATTCTAGAAAACTTACAATAAATTCATGGAATGATCATCAAGATCCAACCATAGGTCTTGAGCTTGAACCCACACATCCTCATTAAGCTAGAATATTGAAAATCTACCACTATTTTCTCTTGATCTTAAAGAGAAGTGTGAAGAACAATGATTTTATGTGGTTCAGGGACTGCATGAAACTCCAAAAAAAGGTAATGGCATGTGAGATCCAAATCCATTCTCTAAATCGAACTGTGACTCCAACAAACAATTTGATTTCTATTAGTTATGGAAAGCCACATACCACATGCTCTGAAACCCTGGCCCCTCCCCTCTTAATTATCATATCTTTTATATAAATCCTATACAAGTCTAGTAAAGAACACCTCTTTGTCACTTATGGCAACCTCTCGAGTTCCATGTAGTAAGTTTTCCTTTCTCATTTTCCATGCTTAATTACAACTTAAATGCACCACACAACACCCCTTTCTATATTAAAATACAATTGCCTAGGTAGAGAAGAAACAAGTAGGTTGATCGATCAAATTCATAGTACTCTAGATGTTCATTGAGAATGAATGCTTTGGAAGTTCAAGTATCAACATAGTCAACGATTGGAAGCTTGGCCTTCTAGCCGAGTTAGAAGATCATGCAATTTTTCGATTTTGCCTTGTTTTATTGCCCAAAATTGTGAATCAAAGGTTCATGGTTTCTCGCATTTTCCTTTTATTATCCCCTCAAATTTTGTCAAAGGGGAAATTGAACAAATATCTACTGAAATTTCATGAATTCTTTCTTTTTTTTTCTTCTGGTATCCCATGGAATTCTATATGCTGGTGAGTTTTTAATAATACATGCTGAAGTTTCACGAATTTTGGCTTTTCCCTTCTTTTATCCCCTGAAATATGGTCTGTCACGGAAGTTTCTATTAATCTCCACAAAAAAAATGCCACAGGGAACCAACTCCGGGTGAGTAGTTATGCGATCGAATTCGCATAACTCCAAGAGAAAGAAGGTGCAAGGCCGCTTAAATAAATACCCTAAAGAAGGTAATCAAATTGTCATAAGAGGAAATCGAAAGAAAAACTGCTCAAATTTCACATTTTTTTGGTGTTTTCCTTATGTTATCCCTTGAAATTATGTCAGTTGGGGAAATTGAATAAATCTATACTGAAATTTAACAAATTTTGTCCTTTTTCTTTTTCTTTTTCTTTTTCATCCACTGTAATTCCATATGCTAGGGAGTTTTAAATAATCTATACTGAAGTTTCATGAATTTTGGCTTTTCCCTTGTTTTATCTCTTAAATTCCATTTGTCTCATAAGTTTCTATTAACACCCCCAAAAAAAATCGGCACAGGGAGCCAACTATGTGTGCTGAGTAACCATGCAATCAAGTTGATGGAACTCCAAAAAGAAGAAGGGTCAAGGTTGCTTAAACAAAGATTTTCCACCATCACATCCAATATGTTATTGCTAGGCTTGTGGTCTAAGATAACTTAACCAGGGTTTGATTTATGGCCAAATGAAATCTTTCCAGTTTTCAATTACAATCATCATCGACATAATAATAGCTTCATGAAAGTGGAAGGATATTGTGGATCAATCAATTCATTTCTTGTTAACTTGTGAGTCCCTAGGCAATCACAAAGTTCGAGATCATCTCTTTTATGAGTTGTAATATTTGTCGACATCCTTCTCTATTGATGAGTAGTCAATGTATTGACACTCTTCAGTTCATGAGGTGATTACATCCATGTACTATATATTGATAAATCATTGGATGGATATATTGTTGAAATGGCTAAGCCCTTTCCACCAATCTTGTGTCATGCTTCATTGCATAGTTCAACATTTCCAAGTTCAAATATTTTGACATCAACTTAGTCTTGTTTCAAATTGGCGGGGTATGGTCATTGAATCTTATTTTTCATTTTTTTGAGCCAATTTTGTGTTCAATTGGATATTCTTTGTCAATTTCCTTTCCTTTCAGTCGAAATTGCTTTGGTCTAAGTCACCTGTAAAGTGATAAATCATCTAATACACGCTCCCACAAAGTACCCTACGGTAGTTGTTGGGATGTCATTTACAATAAGGCTATCAATCCCGGCTTTAGCATTCATCAATGATGTGTTTAATGTGTTGTGTTCAAGCATTTTATGTAACCCCACAATATCCCATGAAACTCTGACATTGGATTGCTTATTGACAATTTACCAAAAAAAAAATAGTAAAAAATATCAATGCACTTTTTCATGTTTTGTTGTTATTATTAAACTCAGGTGAAGAGAAACATGTTTAGGGTTGGATGGTGTATTTGCTATCTAGGACCATTCAAACATGAAGGTAGAGTTTCTATTTTCCTATGACAAGGTATGAATATTAATTTTTTTTACAATTTGGATTTATGGTTGCAAGAAACATATTTGGATAGTCTCACAAAATTTGCCAAAATTTATTGTTGCAAAAGCTCTAGAAAATTGTGTCATCAAACCGTGCAAAACAATCTTACAAAGTAGGACAACATGTAGATTGTATTTTCAAGCTATACTTATTAATCTGTGTATATACACAACAAAATTTATTTAAATTCAGTTAACATTTGTATTTAATAATACCATCATGCATCTTTATTATTTATTTATCAAATCCATTATCATTTATGATGATTCTTTATCCTGAAGATGGATCCTGTTATGGATTTGAAACATTTACACACTAAATGGCTATTATAAATACTCCAACATTTATATACCTTTTGGTTCATTGAACTTAATATTGATTTATATATCTTATTCTAAAGTCAACTTTTTCCAAAATAGGAAAATGTATAGGATCACTGAAATATTTAGTATACACTTGTATAATATCATGCCACTAATAAGTTGCTCTAAGTGTGGTAATAAACCCTAAGTAATATATTCTAAGTGTGGGAATAAACCCTAAGTAATATATTGGTGAGTCTATAAGTAGTTTGTCTTTTTCCTTGGGAACATGTTCCCTCGTTATTCCTGTAAGGGTATGGTTTTTTCAAATTCTTTTGTCGTCGATCCATGTTGTCCATTACTATGAAGACTTACTACATGTTATTTTCCTTGTCTAATAATAACATTATGGTTTTTTTCTCGTGACAATAATAATCTATTTTTAATGTCACGCCTAAGTCAGACACCAAAAAAACATACTTTATCTTTAAACAATGTAATAACATTACATCTCTTTTTCGTGACAATGTAGTCCATCTAAAAATTACACTTCCCATCTTTAAACCTTAAACCATGTAAGCATTTCAATTTAATTTAATATTTTTTTTTCGTCACTTCAAAAATATATTAATGGTGTTGTCTAACTGTTCTACGTTTTGGTCATTTTCGCCAAACTCTGACGACATGAATTTGCATGAAATCACATTTTTTTGTTATTTAAATTGTATTTTTGAATGCAAAAATGAATTCAGCATATTAAAAAACCCATAAAGCACTTGAATTATACAAAATTAACCACTTAAATATATAGATTCAATTAAATTTCAGACAAATATAATCGAAATATCACAAAAAAAATTAAAAAATTAAAACATTTAGACTACGACTATACTAATTATGTTTGATGCACTAAGAACATTTACTACTTCATCCAAATTGACAAAATGCCTCAGTCCTATTATTTTATCCATAAAACCCACAACTTGAGTGGTGATTTTCACTTACAATAATAAATGCATTAATTTATTATTAAATAATTAATTTACGTATTAATTTTAAGAATTATCATCATTTCATCAACAATTGGGCCTATAGCTCAGTGGTAGAGCATTTGACTGCAGATCAAGAGGTCACCGGTTCGAACCCGGTTGGGCCCTTTTTAAATTTGACCTGCTCGTGCTATTCGTCATTTAAGATTTACGATCTACATTACAGTTTGTTTTTGGCACTTATGAAATGTAATACACTGGGATTTGAGTACCTCAATCTATGGCTCGGATTAATCAGTCTGAAAGGACTATAAAATCTCCTTCAGAATCAGATCCTATAATATCACTAAGCACTAGTGGTCTAGTGGTAGAATAGTACCCTGCCACGGTACAGACCCGGGTTCGATTCCCGGCTAGTGCAATTTTTAATGGGGTGTTTGCTGAAATACATTTTTTTATTTCCCAAATAATTAATTGTTTTTCCTTGCAGGAACAGAACCGGGTTCGATTCCCGACTAGTGCACTCACTGTATGGTTTCTTTGATTTCAGAAACAGGGTAATTAAATGTTTTTCCTTGCAGGAACAGAACCGGGTTCGATTCGCGACTAGTGCACTCACTGTATGGTTTCTTTCATTTCAGAAACAGGGTTTTTATTTCCCTAGTAACTATTCATTCCTTTTTGTTGGGTTGTAGGAATTTAAAGAAAGGAAAAACATGTTTGATGTTCAAACAACCTATTCCCATCCTCAATTTACTTGATGAATTATTCTCAGAAACAACCTTTGGACTCTGGAGTATGAAAATATTTGTCTAAATCAAACTCGACGAGAGAAATCCAATTTAAACTGGCATAATAATTGTTAGGGAAAAATCCAACTCTTCTTTGAAAATTTCAAAACCAAATAGATTGTAATTATTATGTATATATTTCTGTGATATAGTTTGGTGAGTTAATTCCAATAGTAGTTGTGTGTTATGAATTACAATTATAAGGTTTCCAATTAAAATCTCAAATTAACTACAAGTGCAAATATTAATACTTATATTATACACATAATTGGGCATACCAATATCCATAAGAATTGGGCATACCAATATCCATAAGAATTGGGCATACCATGATTGAATACACTGTTACATTGCTTCCACCCACCACCTCCAATTGAAATAAGCGTCTTGACAGCATTGTGGATCTTCTGCACTGTTACAGAGAACCCTTCCATTATCTGTTCATCTTCAGGAACCACAGTCACAGTGAAAGTATCCTCATCCAGATCTGCAAAGGTGTATAACAGATGGGTATACAGAGAGGCATTGATATTCCATGGTGGCATGCATGAATTTGCACTAGAAGGCCAATAGCCTGCTTTTACTGGCTGCCTGTTTTACTTCCATAGCAGCTGCATGATGAAGATGCCATTGACTGAATTCCACCATTGCAGGCCAAGATATTGCAACCATTAACATTAATATAACCACATGAAAGCCAACAGAGTCCATTGCTTATGCTACCCAGACTGCAAAGTAATTTGTGGGTTGCTGGATAGATTTTTTGTCTCTGTGAAGAATGATGGTCTGGTGTGGATTCATAGCCAATGTTTGGAGAATCTTGGGACCTGTGATGTGATCCAGATACCAAGAGCAAGATTGAATGTATGCTGGATGCTTTGGTTGTGCAGTGTTTGTTTTCAGATTAGATAAGGACTATAAACATGTGGTCAAGAATAGCCCCAATATACTAAAGATAAAGCTGTTAAAAGCTTGCACTGCCCAGTGCAGAAATTTGAAATTTGAAAAAAAAGGTTTGGGAAAGAGTGGACGGGGTTGGAGTCCATCCCTGGCCAAAACATTCCAAACAAATTGGACAAATTTGGCATCATGTCAATCTAACACATATGTCAGAAGTCTTTCTGGACTGTCAGAACACCCAGAGGTGTCATGGACTAAAACAAAATCCATGTTTGTGCATTTAGACCATCAGTTTCACTGGTTCAACATCATGTTGACATAATACATATACATACCCATTTGAACCTTGAGATGCATCATGGAAAACTTACAAACATCTTTGCAAATTCAAATTCAAATAGCACCATTTTATATCTTGTAAATTCAAATTCAAAAACACCATTTTATAGCTTTGAAATGCATCATGGAAAACTAACAAATACCTTGTAAATTCAAATTCAAATAACACCATTTTATAATTTAATATCTTGTAAATTCAAATTCAAATAACACCATTTTATAGCTTTGTAGTGTGCAGTAAGACAAATTGTGCTCTTTCTAGAACAATTATAAAGGAAGTTGTTTAAACATTTTAAGTTTTGACATTTTTCTATGAAAATCCTATGATATAAATTTGAGCGAGATCTTAATTTTCCTGTGTTTAAATTAATACATAAGAAGCATTTGGATTATATAAATAACTACTTAAATCTATTGGATCCAACAACTTCTAACCAGATTTAAGGTAAAATTAAACAAATAATATCACGTTTGACTATATTTTTCAAAACATAAAGCCACCTTCCGATGTTGAATGTTTAGATTATAGTTTTTGAAGAATAAAGCAACCTGCTTATGCTAAGTTTCAACCGTTACATTGGGTAGCACCACAACCTTCAGGTTTCTAGAAAAGTGCATTGGAAGAGGATGAAGGTTAAATCGATAAAACTATGTTTGCATGTGCATTGTGAAGGTAATTTCGGGTCTTTAGATGGGAGTGTGTTTGTAAATAGTTTAAAAAAATAAATTATTATTATTTTTTCAGTTTTGTTTTTATTCGAAGAAGAATTTTCACCAAAAATGAATTTTGGTTTATTTACTAACTTATTATATTTTTAAATTAGAATGATGTTGTTACCGTGATTCAAATACCACTCCTGAAAATTAAGTGTTTGATATTCTCTATACCATTATTTATTCAATAATGTTAATTTCACAAAGTAAACTATGTGTAAATGTAACAATAATATTACTTTTATTACTTTTGCATCAAAACACTTATATCAACATCAATGAACAACAACTTATATCATTATTACTCTATAATGTAGCACCCCATGTCTACAACAACTTACATACCCTCCTTGACTTGATTTAGCACTCCAAAGCTATGATCAATCTCATATAATGTACTTGTTAACTTATTATTTGACACTTTTTGGTCAACATTGTGTAGTTTAGTTTAAGATTACACCCATTACAACCGGTATACTACCACCAAAATTAGCATACCATAAAGTTGTTTATTTTCATAAAATTGTATGTACCAATGAGTAAATAGGGAAAGACATTCATAAAAAGCAAAGAAGATAACAATGATTCACTCGTTCATCACACATATAATGAACACATTGACCATTTTGTGTTATTCATTCATACTTGAAAAAGATCGTAACAATACATAATATGTCATAAATAAGATTCAAAACATATCATCGACATATGCCCAATGAAATATTGCCATAATGACATTAAATGTATGGCAAATTACATACTTAGAGCTAGGTCAATTAGTTATAATTGGTTGAGGTTGCAAGTCACTATGCCTTGGCTTGATCCAATTCGAAGGTGGGACTGATCACCTTGGGTGCAAACTCCCTTCACTATGAATACAATGGTCAAAACTATGACTTGTGCCATGTTGTGCACAATCTACTAAGCATGTCACAATATCGAATTATAATGGACAATGAATCCCTGTAAATAGAAACTTGACTAAGTGGAAGCAATTAGGAATGCACAAGTGTCTTGATGTTGCACAAGTGTATAAAAGGAACTGTAGAGTTATGATACTTAAGGGATAAATTGTGATATATAATAGAACACAAATTAGTAAAGGAACAAAGAGATGATAGAACCAAATGAGATAAAATACAACGTAACCTAGAGTTGGCTCGAATATACATATATTCTAGTATAAGAGAATGAACTATGATAAATAGTAGGGATTGAAGCTATGACTTGAACTTGTTGTGTCTCTAGCTATAATGACAACTATGATAGAGCTTTATCCCATAAAAGGGATCACTACAAAACTTTGTTCTATAGTGTACACTTACATGATGATTTAAAATGATTAAAATTACATATGTATAGTGGAAATCTACCAATAATGAGATGACTTCCATGTTATCCAAATGAATAGAAAACTCTTGGGGTTTTTGGAAATGTGCTAGTTGTTAGGGGCCTTAATTGTGATAATACAATGAACTTTAATCATTGGAGCTTGCGGACGCATCGCCTTGGCGTACTATGAGATCCCATTGATTATGCCAAGGAATTTTGAGTTGGCATGATAGTATATTGCATGTTGATCTATTGGTGATGCCATGTGAATGAATTGTTGAATAAGGATCAATCACATATTGTAGATGGGTCATAGTTGAGATGGTCGTGATGAGGAATACAAAAAATTGTGACAAATATTGTTGCAAGTATCCATCTAATCACATTTAGATATTTTGAAGGTCTATCATGATCAAGAGTTAGTCAAAGCATGGATCAAGAGTCCTCTCCCCTAGGTATAAATGGTCTCCATTGCATTGAAATTATTGTCTTATAGGAAATGGAGGTTGATGTTGATGCATAAAAATTTAGTGCATTATCCACCATATGAGGAATTCTTTTTTTTTCTCTCTTGCTCAAATGTGAAATACTTGGACTATGTAAGACACTGACTTGGTTTGATAGTGTAGAAGAATTATTTAATTTTGTTGTGTGTTTGTTGAGTCATTTGATCTATGGCTTGGTTAGAAGAAATTGGTATATTAAACTTAGGATAAATATCAACTGGAGGATCCAACAAAGTTGTGCTTTGCTCAAGCAAAGGAGGATTGTAATGCTACAAAAGCTCAACATTTAAATTGGATGTTTGATTTGTTTAGGGATATAAATGTTATGATCAATAGGAATTATATCAATGATGTTCTTATAGGTTGTTATTAATGGTAGAGTACCAAGGTTGGGTTGTGTCATACTAAGTTCCCTAGATCTAGATGGGTGCCCAACTAGTAATGACAAATCCACCATGGAGGTAAGGTTCTCATCCAATCCTAATATACTAGTTGAGTGTCTACTCTGATGCGATAGTAATGTACGTTATGTGCATTGACATACAATCTAGTCTAAGGACAAGTCCATGCTAATCTTTCCTAGAATATTAAAAAGATCAAGAATGAATAACTGCATAACCAACTGAGTTGTAGTATGGTGGGGCATTGTAGATGGAGTAATTGCAAAGTGTGGAGAGAAAAAACTATATAGTTTTATCACAACAATTCTGGGGTCCTCCTACATAGTAAAGAGTAGTGGGGGATTGAGAGGAAGAACTGCTATTCTATCTAAGAACTAATGAAAGTTCCTACACATTGTCATTATGAACCTCAAGAAGTGTGATAAACTTTTGGGGTTGATGCAAGAGTATCTCTCCCAAAACCATCGATCTCGATTGAATGAGATCAAGGTGAAGTTACTATGAACTTCACAGAACATAGGTTGATGAGGAAATGATGAAATTCCAGCAGATAGAGACTAGATCAGGGGTATTGATCCAGCAAAAGGACGCAAAAGCTTCCTTTACAAGATGAGATTAGCATAATCACTAATTTAACTAAGTTTCGAGTTTAACCAGACTGACTTTATATCCAAATAAAGAAGTTTTTATTCACACGGTATCTGAGTGACCGATCAACATAATGTTAAGTAGCGGACATGTTTGATTTTCTGTCAATATGAATTTGTCAGCTGGACCAGAGTAACCTTAAAAAGATGCATTTTTATTGTGTTATGGTGTCTCAGTGGCTGGTGATAGGTTTGAATCCCCGATGGTCCAGTGAACCAGTGGCCTGATGTCTAGTTAAGTGAGCCCGATGGTGGTGACAAGTATTAATTCTCGGTGAGATAATTCAAGCCCGTTAAGTGAAGATATTTAAGAAAGGGATAAGAGGGTTTAAAGTTCACCCAGTTTCCATCAAGGGTGTTATGGGATATTGGTTTAGTCATGATTGCTTCATATGGAAAAATCAATTGTGTATTTCAAATAATCCATTTCTGTGTTTGATTGACTAAATTATTGAAGTATGTGGTTGAAACCATAGAGAGATTTATTTTTCACTTTCCCTAAGTTGAAACCATAGAGAGCTTTATTTTTCACTTTCCCTCAAGAACATAGAACAATCTATCCATCATTGACTCAATGTTGATGCTCTAAGGTCATGATCATAGACCCCATGTTTCTCTCATAGGTAGGGTTTCCCTACTAATACATCATTATAGATATCCATTGGTGTGACATGAC